>SJYX01023036.1:314658-601640 GCA_006410675.1 Oreotragus oreotragus | reverse complement strand
CTCCACCCCTGACATCCCACCCCCATCCCCCACACAGACACGCCCCCAGACACCCTGACATCCTGCCTTCCTGTCCCACACCCAGACACTCCCCCAGACACCACCCCCTACATCCTGCCTTCCTGTCCCACACCCACACGTGCCCCCCAGACATCCCCCCACACACACACACACCCTCAATGTGCACGCACAGAGCAGAGGTGATGGAGGCTGGGGCCCCTGGGACCCTTGGCCACATCAGCTGCATCCTGCTTTGTGGCCTCTGGCACTTCTCCCCATCCTGGTCCTCCTCCCTGCCAAGTCCCACTCTTCCTGCACAAAGACCTCCTGATACCCGCTCGATCCCTGTCTCTCCAGCTCGGGGTGCATGGCTACGCCTTCCTGAACACCAACAACGGCTACATCCTCTCGCATCCTGACCTCCGACCCCTGGTAGGTACCAACCCTATTTGCCTTGAGGTCTTAACCGTACGGGATTTGGAGGTAGTTCATGTGTGTCTGCTCAGTCATGTCCGACTCTCTGTGACCACATGGACTGTAGCCCGCCAGGCTCCTCTGTCCATGGGATTCTCCAGACAAGAATACTGAGTGGGTAGTCATGCCCTCCTCCAGGGGATCTTCCTGACTCAGGGTTCAAACTTGGGTCTTCCAAATTCTGGGCAGCTCCTTTACCATCTGAGCCACCACACACAGATTTGGGGGTAGTTTATAGAAACAGTTGAAACAGTGAATGGATTCCATTTAAGAAACCAGTATAGGGACATCCCTGGTGGTCCAGTAGTAAAAGTCACAGGGAGACAGATTTCTCCTCTGAACGAGGAAGAACTTTCTAACAATTAGAGTCCCAAACCAGGACAAGCTCCTCGTCAAAGGAGATCTCCCTCCGAGGCCCGGAACCATCCATCACAAATGCTAGCCAGGGCCCCTCTGCCTTGGGTGGAGGAATGGCCGAGATGCTCTAGTTTATGGCTTTGCCCCACGGGCCTTATGGAAGGGCTGGGCTTGAGCGGGGCCTGGTTCTAACTTCGAGTCTCTCCCCCGCCCGGCCCACTCAGTACCGAGAGGGGAAGAAACTGAAGCCCAAGCCCAACTACAACAGCGTGGACCTCTCGGAAGTGGAGTGGGAGGACCAGGCTGGAACAGTGAGTGGCGCAGGGGGAGAGGGTGGGTGGCTGGACGGCGGGGCCCGGGGGTGAGGAGCGCGTAGGCGCTGAGCTCACCCTGCTCCCTCGATGGAGACTTTCCGGGCCCAGGCGGAACTGGTGCTGCTAACAGATGGTTCTCCCCACCCCAGAGAGATAACAGCTGCTCCCTCCGAGGCTGAAGGAGCTCGCGTCTGTAGCCACAGAGTTTGGGATCAGGCGGCTGTAGGCCAGCCAGCCTTGGTGTCAGGAGCTCCTCCTGGAGGAACTTGTGTCTGGAGGGTTGGCCACAGTGTCCCTCACTCGTTAGCCCACTGGGAGCCTTATCTTGGTGAATTCTAGAATTCCAGCTAAGGGGAATAGAGCCCTGGAAGCAGATCTCTTTTCCCCCCCGGGGCTCTGCTCGCAGGGGAAAGGGGAAAACCAAGCGTGTTCCCAGGGTTGACCTCTAAGCCGAGGCTCAGAGCCTCCACACTCCAGTGTGTGCCGAGCAACTGATTTTGTTTTCTTTCTCCTCGAAGCTAAGAACGGCCATGATCAACGGGGAGACTGGGTCTCTCTCCATGGATGTGAAAGTCCCGCTGGACAGAGGGGTAAGCGCTCTAGGAAAAGGCTGAGGTCTGATCCCAGGATGTGGCATCCTGGTTAATTAAGGTTGGCGGTGTTGACAAGGGACCTGGCTGAATCAGAGTGTAAATCTTGAGAACTTGCTGGAGCCTGGAGGGCCCAGCCCAGCCGGCATCAGCCCCACAGAGCTCTGGCCAGGGAGTGACCCCTCTCCAGGGCTTGCCTCTCAAGGGCCTAGGGTGAAGCAGCAGCAAAGTTGCTCAGTTGTATCTGACTCTGCGACCTTCCCAGACAAGAATACTGGAGTGGGTTACCACGCCCTCCTCCAGGGAATCTTCCCAACCCAGGAGTCAAACCTGCGTCTCATGTCTTCTACATTGGCGGGTGGGTTCTTTACCACTAGCGTCACCTGGGAAGCCCTCTTTCTGCCTTACCTGCCTGCTATGTGGCCCTTTTGTTGTTTATGGTGGAAAGGGGGAAGGTGTTAGTCGCTCAGTCGTGTCCAACTCTTTGCACTCCTATGGACTGTAGCCCGCCAGGCTCCGCTGTCCATGGAATTCTCCAGGCAAGAATACTGGAGTCGGTTGCTGTTCCCTTCTCCAGGGGATCTTCCCAATCCAAGGATCAAACCCAGGTCTCCTGCTTTGCAGGCAGATTCTTTACTGTCTGAGACACCAGGGAAGCCCCTGGAAACAGGGAAAGTGACAGTTAATTTTGCAAACTGTTAGCAGCTCTTGTAAAGCATGTCATCTGTGAAGAAGTTGAAAGTTACTGCTGTTCCTCAGAGCTGATTTTCAGGAATGGGTCCACCCAGCGATGCCTTCCTGTCCCCACAAACTCGCTTGTCACTTACAAGGCACGGCTTCCTCTTTCCGTGTAGAAGGCCCCACTGGCTGGCACTGGCTCTGCATTGTCCCTTGACATACTTACAAACGTCACCTCTTCCCTCCCACTACCGCTGCCCTTTCTCCTCCGAGGGAGGAACACGGGCATCCGTCAGCAACGATCAGACCTAGGTTCTTTCACAGACACGGACTTTCCTGGAAGCCAAACATGGAAGCCCTGGGAAGGAAAGGAACTCTCTGCATCCCTTTTAGATGTGCAGGCTGGTTCTCACTGGGACCTGCGTCAGTGCTTTGGCCTCTGCCTGTTGTTTTCAAGCTCTGGACTGAGAGGGCCTCCCTCAGGCAGGCCGGTCAGCATCTCTGATGACCCATCAGGCCCCACAGGTACTTCTCGTGAGCCAGAAAAGGCAGAGTGGTTTCCAGGCACCTCCACCCTTATCTCAACCAGACTCCCACTCACAGGTGTCGGGGTGCTCCCACCTCCACAAGAGGTGGGAAATAAAGACAGTTTCAAATAGAGGAGATCAAAGTTCATCCCTAAGAGAAATACTTAAGGAAGTTCTTCAAGCAGAAGAAAAATGACACGGATGGAAACTCAGATCGACACAAAGAAAAACGAGCAGCTTTGGAAACGATAAATGCGTGGGTTAGGATAAGATTCCATTCGTTCTTTTAACTTCTCAAAAAGACAACTGTTTAAAGGAAAAACGTTGACGTTGTGTTGTGGGGTTTGTAATGTGAGCACGTGTAAGATAACAGCCGCACAGAGGGAGGTCACCCCATTTCATTAACACACGAGAAGAAACCAGCACTTGGCTACCCCAAAGCACGCTGAACACGCTTGGCAAAACTTCACTGGGAGCAGAAGGAAACATCCTCAATCTGATAAAAAAAAAAAAAAAAGAAAGAAACCATGTGTGGGAAAGTTCACGTTCGGTGGTGAATGACTGAACACTTTCCGAGACTGTGAGCTTGGTGAGGTGTCTGCTTTCACCACTTGCATTCGACATTGCCAAGGACCTGGCGAGGACCTGTCTTTGTAATAAGGCCGGGAAACAAAATAAAAGGCATGAAAAGCAGAAAGGAGAGAGTAAAGCTATCTTTGTTCACAGCAAGATAATTGTTCACATAGAAAATCCCCCAAATTTGCAAAACAGCTGCTGGAACTAATAGATAAATTTAGCCAGTTCACAGAACACAAAGTCACTGTTAGGAAAATCAATTATACTTTTGTATATAGCCAGAAACATTTGCAAAATGAAAATACTTTAAAGTTTCAATTCCCATAGCACAGAGAATATAAAATAGGACTAAATCTCACATATATGACCTCTACACTGAAAGCTACATAACACTGCAGAAAGCATGTCAAATAAAAAAATTAATAGGAAAGTATAACCATGTTTATGGACTGTAAGATCAATACTCCTAAGATGTCTATTCTCCCAGAATTAACCTATAGATTCAACACAATCCCAATATCTAACACCCTTCTAGACATAGAATAAGGTGATTCTAAAATTTACATGAATATGCAAAAGACCTAACATGGCCAAAACTATCTTGAAAAAGAAGGACAAATTCTTTTTGTTGAATGAGATGGATGATTCACAGTACCTGATTTCAAAGCTTACTTCAAAGCTGCAGTAACCAAGCAGAGTGGTATTGACATGTGAATAGACAAATGGATCCATGGAACGGAGACGACAAAAATAAAACACACAGAAAAACACACAAGTCGCCAGCATATTTTCGATAAAGACACCTTGGCAAATCAATGGAGAAAGGAAAGACTTTTCAACGAATGGTGCCGGAACAATTGAATAAACGTACCAAAAGTCATTGAGATATACTCATACCATACACAAAAATTAATTTGAATGTCGCTCAATTACAAAGCTCTCAACGTAAAAGCTAAAACTATAAGGCTTCTAGAAGAAAATGCAGATGAAAATCTTTACCACCTGAGGTTATATAGTTTTCTTTGACAAAAATACCAAAGGCATTAAACGTAAAATAACATTTGAAAAATTGAATTTCATCACAAAACAGTTCTGTTCATCCGGAGACACAATTAAGAAAATGAAAATCCAGACATAGACTGTGTCCAGACCATAAAGAACTTCTCCAGATTACTAACAAAAAGTCTAACAATGTAATTTTTAAAATGTGGGCAAGACACGTTAGCAGACCTTTTAGAAATGAAGAAACAGACATGACCAACAAGCCCACGAAAAGCCCAACCAACAACTTTAGTTGTCAGGGAAATGCAAAAACTATTCCCACACCCTCTAACATAACTACAATTTGAAAGACTGATAATTCTGGCAAAGATGTGGAGAAATTGGAGTTCATACATTGCTAGTGGAAGTATAATGAAATAATTTGGGGAAGTTGGCAGTGTTTTATAAAGGCAAACATATTTGCAAATTTTGCAAAGGAATTCCTTCCTTGGTACTTACCAAGAGAAATGAAGACACACATCCACAAGAAGAACGTTCACAGCAGCTTTACTCAAAACAGCCTTAAACTGGGGACACCCAGATGACCACCCACCTAGAAATGTGCCCCGGTTTGCCCTCCCTGGAGTACTTGCTGCTCGGCAGGGAAAGGAACACAGCGCTGACACACTCGACCGCACCGGCGGGTCTCAGCGGAAGTGTCGGCAAAAGGGCTCCTGCTGTGAAAACAGCAAACCTAAGCTGTGGGGATGGCGGTCAGAGCAGAGCTCGCCCAGGAAGGCGGGGGCTGACCGGAAGCGGGCAGAGCGATCACAGGGCCTGCACACAATCCCTACCTCAACCCAGGAGGCACCCCCACAACAGCATACATTTATCAAAACTGCTGAAATGATACATCGAGATGTGCGCATTTCAACTTTTCTTCAATTAAAACAAAAGAGAAAGAAAGAAAAAAAATGTTAATGCTCCCCAGTTTCAGTCTCAAACCAGCCCCACTTGGAGCCCATCAGTGCCCTGGCTGGCCCCCAGCTGCCCCCATGGCTCTCAGACCCCCCACCCAACTGGGAGAGGGTCTGCCTGAAGCAGAGGGAGCCAGAGGGTATCAGGCAGGACGAGGCCCGAGCTGGGAACTGTCCTTTCTCGTTTGGTCCACGGCTGGTTTCCTATTGAAACAAACATTTTTTGCTACCTTCTCGCTCTGTGTTCCAACATCTTAGTCCAGTTTCCATCCCAGAAGAAAAGCCTGGAAAAGGAGAGGGTCTGCCTGAAGCAGAGGGAGCCAGAGGGTATCAGGCAGGACGAGGCCCGAGCTGGGAACTGTCCTTTCTCGTTTGGTCCACGGCTGGTTTCCTATTGAAACAAACATTTTTTGCTACCTTCTCGCTCTGTGTTCCAACATCTTAGTCCAGTTTCCATCCCAGAAGAAAAGCCTGGAAAAAAAGGCAAAGGGGATAAGGACAGCCTTATGGCCAAGTGCAGCGTGTGGCTTTCCCAGAGGCATCCAAGTGTGTACAGATGGTACAGCCTACGGGGCACCGGAGCCCACGTCAACTCTGCCCTTCCCGCCCACTATAAACACCCTCACCGCCTCCCAGGAGCCCACTGGCAATGCTCTTGTCGATTCTGATTTACAAACAGAAATGCAATGCCCAAGAACATGAGGTCACTCACCCAGGCTCACCAGCCTGTGAGTGACCAGCGGGGCTTAGACCAGGGCTGTATGATGTCTGTGCCTGTCTTAGTCACAGTGCACACCCCCTGATGCCCTGACTTGTGCAAATTCAACTCAACTTCAACATGGCAGCTTTGAAAGGAAAGAGAAGCTGTGAAGGGCAGCAAAGCCTGGAGGGGTCTGGACTCCAGAGGCAGGAGGTTCCTGATGGGATGTACAAGTGTGAGCTCCAGCCAGCAGCCTGTGCGGGTCCCTCCTGAACCACGCCACCGGCCAGCGCAGGGGCCACCAGCCAGCCAGGCTTTCTAGGTTTCCATTTCTGTTAACTGACAGTAACTGAGACTTCAAATTTCCATTCCTGAGTGGTACACGTGGTAACTCATGGCCCCATAGGGACAGTGCAGTCTGGACTATGGCCCTCAGTCAGGCCCACCTTCCCCAGGGCTGCAGTGTGCCTGTGGGAAAAGGCCTTTGAGTCGGGGCGGGGGCGGGGCACCAGGCGCCGTGGGGAGGGAGGGAGGGGCGGTTGGCACTCCCTCCCCAGCCAGCACACTTCCCTGGTGCCTCTTTCAGAAACGAGTTCTTTTTTTGACCAACGACTACTTCTTCACGGACATCAGTGACACGCCTTTCAGGTGAGGGGCCTGGATCTTACTTGGGAGGCTGGGGGCGGGGTACAATGTCAGGACCAATCGCTCAGGGGGGGCTTTCAGGTCTGGCACTGGATTCACTCATAAGCAGCTGGCAATTTTGTGATAACAGAAAAAGACCCAGGTCCGCATTCGGGAAAACTGAGGTCTACACCTGCTTTGCTGTGTGACTCAGTGTTGCAAATGGCCCAGTGTTCAGGGCCAGGAGCTAAACTAAGTTGCAATCCTAGCTCCGCCACTCATAGGCTGTGAGATCTTAGGCAAGTTACTTAACTGCTCTGTGCCTTAGATGTCTCACCTGTAAAATGGGGGATGATAATAATAGCTGCTTCGCTGTAGTATTGAGAGAATTAGTAATAAATCTATTAGTAATAGTCATGATCTACCCGGAGGTCTTAAAGCAATGCAATTGTAAGTAGTTGTAAGATGAAAGGTAAGCCCTGAAGGTCTCTCAGTTTCCCTCCCATTATATAAATGTTCAGCTCTAGCATCACCCAGTGCAAAGAGCAAATGCCCCTTCTCTCTGAATTCTCCATCGCTTGATGACTGGTGGTCCCCAGTCCCGACTGGTCCCTGGGGTGCCTACAGGAACTTGTGACATTGTATCCAGGTCTTTCCTTCCTTACTCGGGATTCCTGAGGTGGGGCCCAGGCGCTAGACTCTATAAACCCCCTAGGTGGTTCAGGTATCAGCCAAGCCTCAAAAGATGATCTTCCAGGAGGGAGAGGAAGGGGAGGTGGGGTTCTCCAGGCGGGAGGGGCCTCCCTGACCACGGGACATGTGGGACCCTGAGACCCTTCTCCATCCTCAGAGCCCTCGAGAGGTCCAGGGTGAATCCAACAGAACGGGAGTGGAGGGGGCCTTGCCCTCTCTTGTCCAGTCCTTCTCAGGAAAGACGCTGATGACAGAGCAGAAGTCTTCGCTAGGGTTTGGGGAGGGAGGCACTCAGAGCCAGGGCGGGGTGGGGGCGGCGGGTTGTACTCACTGCCGTGGGCTGTGTGCTCGGAGGGTCCGAGGTTGGGGGGCAGAAGGCTGGGCCCCAGCTGACCTCTAGCCTGTGTCCTCTGCTCTACCTGCAGCTTGGGGGTGGTGCTGTCCCGAGGTCATGGAGAATACATCCTCCTGGGGAACACGTCAGTGGAAGAAGGTGGGTCAGCCAGTGCCCAGGACCTCTGCACGGTTCTGAGGAAAACTAGGTTCTCCGGGGACACAGGGCAAGGCCAACCCAGGCCGGGCCGTGCTCCCAGAGGGACCTGTGAGTCCTGGTGTGGGCCTCTGTGCTGAGGGTGTGGCCCTGGACACACACAGCCCCAGGCTCAGCCGGGCACGGTGAAGCCAGGCAAGCCAAGGCTTCCTCGAGGGCAATCCCAGGAGGCAGGGTGCAGACAGGAGGTGTTGGGATGGAAGGCATTTAGAGAGCAGCATGACCGTGACACCATCGGGCTCCATGCTGAGCTCACCTCTGCCCAAGCACCCGGCAGGATGCGGCTGGCCCTCCCTGCCCCAAAGCTGCTTTTAGAGCACTGGGTCCGTGAGCGATGGACTGAGCCCGGATTCTGCTTTCAGGCCTGCACGACCTACTTCACCCAGACCTGAGCCTGGCCGGCGACTGGTGAGGACCTGGGGGCTGGTGGGGTGCACAGCGGGGATGGGGGGCAATGGGGCCTCGGGGTAACGGGCTCTGCCGGGTTTCCAGGATCTACTGCATCACGGACATCGACCCAGAGCACCGCAAGCTGACCCAGCTGGAGGCTGTGGTGCGCTTCCTGACCCAGGAGGACCCCGCCCTGGAGTGTGAGTGTCCCCTGGCCGGAGCTCAGGACTCTGCGGGGATGGAGGGCTGGGTGCAGGCTCGAGTACCCTGCTTGCAGAGCCCACAGATGGCTCAGGGAACCAGAGAGATCCCCTCGAATGAGAGGACACAGCCAGCCCCCCCAGGGCCATACCAGTGACGAGGGCTCTGAGACCTGCAAGGGCACGGGTGTGTCCACATGGCAGGGACTAGGGTCCCTTTAAGCCTCTGTCCCCCGGGCACTGTCAAGGGCCCACAGTGATGGGCACTGGCCTGCCCATTAGGTTTGTCCCTGTCACTCAGTAGGGCCCCCCTACCCCACTCCCCAGCCATCAGGCAAGGTAAGGCTCCCTCAAGACATCATCTCCTGCAGCCTGTGATCTGTGAGTGTTCCCTTAGCTGGGTCCAGGTAACCCCAAGTCCCTGCACAAATGCAGGGCCACCCTCCACTGGGTCCCACCTCTTCTTCTTAGGAAGGAGGTGTGGATCATCCTGTCACATCAGTGTCCCCCTGAGAGAAGTCCCTACCTCCTACGCCATCCCGGCAAGGCCTCATTCATTCGTTCATTCCACCCACAAGTCTGTGCCAGACATGTTCTCCAGCCAGCCAGGTGGGGTGAGGGTGGTGGTGTTCATCAGTGAAGCTTCTGATGACTGCAGACCAGGGCGTGCAATCACGGAGTCTGTGGTTGGGGGGAGAAGCCAGTAATGGGACCAGCACTTGAGTGGATGTAGGCTAGTCACTGCAGGGGTGATGAGGCCATGAGCAGGTATTGTGTGGGGAAGGGGGGCCCTCATCAAGGGCATCACTCAAGCTGAGGGTAAAAGGACCCACCTCATGGCAGTCCTTTGGGGCCATGAGAACTTGGTGTCGTAAAGGGGGCTGCGGGTCACTGTGCGACTGTAAATGCCAGATTGCATACCATCCGTAGGGTGTCCGTTGTGTGGATTTCACCCCAATAAACATCAATAAATGTTTTAGAGAAAGGAAGGGAGAGAAAGGGCCACCCAGACAGAGACAGGGCGGAAGCATCAGACCAGGGTATGCAGAGGCCCCAAGGCTAGTTTCTGGGGAGAGGGAAGCAGGGGCAGCTGGCAGGCAGGCCTCCTGACTTCACGGAGCCTGAGAGCTGGAGAGGCCTGGGAAATGCTGAGTTCTGCCCACACACTGGGGCAGAGGATATGGCCTCCTGGCCTCCGGAGATGACCTCCTCTGGCAGAGAGCAGGGACTTTGAGTGTTCCAGACCTTCTCTGAGGCACCTCTAGACCCTGAGGGTCAGGGCTCCTGGGCAGGGGGTGGGAGCTGAGCTCACATGATCGCGGGAGAGAAAGCAGATGAACTTTGCCCCAGGTGACGAGGAGCTGCTGCAGGAGGCACTGTTTGACGCAGTGGTCACGGCCCCCATGGAGGCATACTGGACGGCACTAGCCCTCAACAGCTCCGAGTAAGTCCTGGTGCAGCTGGGTCCTGCCCTTGGCATTCCTGGGTCAAGGCAGGGCCTCCCATGACCGGGTGGGCGGCTCAGAAGACCACCCAGGTCCTTTGGCCTAAGAAGAGGGGAGGGTGGGAAGACGGTGACCCTCACAGCCCCCTGGGACAGCAGGGACTTGGCAAAGCTTCCACCGAGGAAACACCCATACCACTCCCTGTAGCCCAGTTCCCAGAACCCCTCCCTTGGTGCCAACTGGCAGGGACAGAGGGGACAAGCATCAGCCCAACTGCCCCCAAACAGCACAGCTCGAGCCCGTATCCAGCTGGTGAGGTCGAGGCTGCATGTGGTACAAACGTGACCTTGGGGAGTCCTCTCTCCCTCTGCTCCTCTTCACCTGGGGCGCTGGTGTCTCCTGGGAAGGTGGAGAAAAGAGACAGATGTGAGTGTGTGAGTGCACACGTGAGTACCAGGAGGGGGTTAGGCACTGCTGCGCTGAAGGACGCAGGGGCCACACCTGTTCTCAAACAGCAAGAGTCAACATTCACACCCCAGCCATGTCAGAGCTCTCCTAGACATTTAATAACCAGTGCTTCCTCTTGAAAACACCAACAGAATCTTACAGGAACAAGCACTTAATTAAAAAAGCAAGCCGTGGAGCAGTGCGTGGTGATACGCTCCCGTTTCTGTTAAAGGGGCAGAAACATAATAGGTCGGGGGAATGTGTACATACGCAAACCTATGGAAGACTGTAGGAAACAGTTCTCACCGGCCGCTCCACTAGAAGCACAGACCGCTGACCCCAGGACGGAGAGGTTGTCTCTGTATGGTTTTTGGTACATGTTGAGTTCACGTGAGTGCGTGTGCGTGCTCAGTCCCTCGGTTGTGTCCTACTCTGCAACCCCACGGACTGTAGCCCACCAGGCTCCTCTGTCCTTGGGACTCTTTAGACAAGAATAACTGGAGTGAGTTGCCACGCCCTCCTCCAGGAGACCTTCCTGACCCGGGGACTGAGCCCCCATCTCCTGCATTGGCAGGCAGATTCTCTACCATCTGAGCCACCTGGGAAGCCCTGTGTTATCTATCCAAAGTTAAATGAAACTAAAGAATGAAGAATACGGTGGGCCAGCACTGTTCCAAGTACTTAGTGTACATGGAGCCATTTGATCTTCACAACAACCTGACAAAATAGATCCCATTGTTATCCCCGTTTTACAGATGAGGAGTCCAAGGCCGAGTGAGACAAGCAACTTGCCCAAGGTCATCTGCCTCATTAGTGGCAGAGCCAGAATCAAAACGAGGCAGCCGGCGTTCAGAATCTGGACTCTTGGCCCTCTGTTCTATCCTGCCTTCTACCATGGGGGTGGGTCGTTGAGTTTGGTGAGAAGAGGCACAGTCTTTATGTTTCCAAGTTCAGAAATTAGCTGATGTTTTTAATGTCGGGGGGGACATTGAGGAGCAAATATTCTTGGCCAGGGAGTACATCAGGAAAGATGACCTGGGGTAATCAAAAGAGCATGGTATTGGCAGAAAAACAGAGACATGGATCAATGGAATGGAATTGAGAGCCCAGAAATACGTGGATAACTCCTACTTGACAAAGGAACAAATAATATACACAGGAGAAAGGATAATTTCTTTAACAAATGGTGTCGGGAAAACCGGACCGCCACACACAAAAAGAGAAAGAAAGACAAGAAAAGAAATTATAGATCACTGTCTCACACCATAAACAAAAATCAGCTTAGAATGTATTAAAGACTTAAATATAAGACCTAGAGCCATAAAACTCCTAGAAGAAAGCATAGGCAGTGTGCTTCTTAACATCAGTCTTTAAAAAACAATAATAACGGCATTTATGTATTTATTGCTGGATAAACTGAGTCTTCACTGCCGCGCAGGCTTCCCTCTGGCTGCAGAGAGCAGGGGCTACTCTCGACCTGCGGAACTCGGGCTTCCCTCTCTCGTGGCTTCTCTTTTGTAGTGTTCTAGGGTGCTCAGGCGTCAGTCGCTGCGGCTCCCAGGCTCTGGAGCATAGGTTCGACGGCTGCGGAACACAGGCTTAGCTGCCCCAGAGTTTGTGGAAACTTCCTGGATCGGGGATCGAACCCGCGTCTCCTGTCTATAATGGTCCAAGAATGGCAGGTGGATTCTTTACCACTGAGTCATCAGGGAGGCCCAGACATCAGTCTTGACAAGATCTTTCTGGATCTGTCTCTGCAGGCAAGCACAGCAAAAGCAAAACCCGACAAGTGGGATTACATCAAACTCCATAGGGAAACATGCACGAGCGTGTGCTTACATGTATGTGCTTACATATTTTTAATGGAACAATAAACAAGCAAGCAAAAAGCTTACTGATAAGAAGAATGAAGGAGCAGGGGGATGGAGACAGAAACAGATTCTTCTGAACATGGCTTACTTTGCATATTTGACTCTGCTACTGCTAAGTCACTTTAGTCGTGTCCGACTCTGTGTGACCCCATAGATGGCAGCCCACCAGGCTCCCCCATCCCTGGGATTCTCCAGGCAAGAATACTGGAGTGGGTCGCCATTTCCTTCTCCAATGCATGAAAGAGAAAAGTGAAAGTGAAGTCGCTCAGTCTGTCCGACTGTTAGCGACCCCATGGACTGCAGCCCACCAGGCTACTCCGTCCATTGGATTTTCCAGGCAAGAGTACTGGGGTGGGGTGCCATTGCCTTCCCCGATATTTGACTCTGGGACTGTGTAAATCATGTCATTATAAAATGAAATTAAATTAAAAAAATAAACTCTGAAAATTTGAAAGCAAGTGAAACAAACCTGCTTGTGAATCAAAAACCACACAGCAGGGACTTCTGTCGAGGGACTTGAAAGCACAGAACCGTAAACTCTAAACAAATGAAAATCTTAAAAACTGTATTCCATAAGCACATTTCTAGACACTATATGTATTGGCAACTGTTATTCCAAACTACATGGATAAACAGAACAAATAGTGTCACTAATGTCATTAGGAACAAGATTTTCAGCAGACGAGAAAAGAGGCACAAATATCTTTTAAGCTGTTTTTTTGATGTGGACCATTTTTAAAGTCTTTATTGAATTTGTTACAATATCGCTTCTGTTTTTTGTGTTTGGTTTGTTGGCCCCGGGGCATGCAGGATCTTAGCTCTCTGACTAGAGATCAAACCTGCAGCCCTTGCATTGGAAGATTAAGTTTAACCACTGAACCATCAAGGAAGCCCCACAGTGCAGATCTTTTAAATCGAAGTTTAGATGGAACATTAAATATGGATTGGAAACAATGAACTCATGATGTATTTTCCCTGAAAGAAACCAAGAGGAGATCCTTGTCCACTGAAAAGGCTGGTTTCAATGAGCACCCCAGACCCAACCATGTGGAGTTTCAATGTCCACTCTAAGAAGCCCTCTCTGAAATGAGCCAATGACTCCTGGAGAAGTGTCTGCTTCCAGGGCCGGGGCAGGAGGTGGACAGAATGAGCCGGGGGCATCTCGTCATCCCAAGTGCAAGTCAGTAAAGACTGAGGAGGTTGTGCTAACAGGACACTGGAGACAAACTGAAGAGGCTCCCACCGGCCAGACGAGGGGCGATCGGACAGCACGAGTGGGCCCACCAGCCGAGAGGCAGCAGATGCGGCAACAACAGCTGTGGGCCAGAGCACAGGAAACACGTTAAAATCCTGGGTTCACTGTAGCACCCCGTCTTTGCAAGATGGCTATTATCAGAAAGATGAGCGATAACAAGTGTTTGTGAGGATGTGGAGAAAAGGAAACCGTTGTGCACAGTGAGCGGGAATGTAAACTGATTTTGCCACTATGGAAAACGATGCAGAGGCTCCTCCAGAAATTTAAACAGCACTATCACACGATCCATCAACCCCACTGCTGGGCGTTTATCCAAAGGAAGCAAAGACAGGCTACTGGAGAGATGTCTACACGTGCCTGTCCGCTGCTGTTGCTCACAGCAGCCAAGACACGGAAACAGCCTCAGTGTCCACTGGTGGATGAACGGATAAAGAGGAGATGTGGTGGATGTACTCAACGGACTACGACTCTGCCTTGAAAAAGAAGGGAATCTTGCCATTTGCAATGACGTGGATGAACCCAGAGGGCATTATGTTAAATGAAATAAGCCAGACAGAGACACATGAATACTGTGTAGTATCACTTACACGTGGAATCTTTTTAAAAAAGGTAACTACCTCAGAAACAGTGAAAAAATGATTGCTGGGGGCTGGAGGGGCAGTGGGGGAGGAGACAGGGGAAGTGGACAGACCTTGTAAGATGAGTAGGGGCTGAGGGTGGTGATTCTACTCAGAACAGTGGATTTTGTAACTGAGATGAGCTAAGAAAGTGGAACGTAAATGTTTACACACACACACACACACACACATGCACACATACACATACACACACACACATACACGTACACATACACACACACAATGGAGGGAATCCTTTCACAATACAGACATGTATCAAATCTCCATGACACATGCTTAAACTACCTTACAATTTTATGTCAGTTATACGTCAGTAAAGCTGAAATCTGGGACTTCCCTGCCGATCCAGTTATCAAGACTCTGCACTTCCAATGCTGGGAGTGTGGGTTCAAACCCTTGTTGATCTAGGATCCCGTGTGCTGCCCAGTGTGGCCAAAAACTAAAAGGTAAAATTTTCAAAACAGCTGAAATTTTTTAAAAAGTGGCAACCTCAGGTGTGGCATGGTCCCCACAGGACCACTCGGCCTGTGAGAAGGCTCAGGGCCCTCCAGCCCGCGGGCCCTCCCCAGATCTTGTTGGTCTGCCCGGACTTCTCTGGGTGGATGTGGAAGTCTGCTCTTTCCCAATCTCAGGAATAAGGCAAATATGTGAAACTAGCTTCACGGGACACGGTGCTGAGCTTGTGCTGGGCATGAGGAGTTACTTTCCTTATGTCCTGGGGCTAAAACCTCTCTTCCTGAGTCCCTTCTGTCTGCCAGAGTCAGCCGCTGCCCCAAAGCTGAGCGCATGCAGCAGGGAAAGGCCCGAGGGGCCCCGAGCGAGGGGGAATCTCACAACAGCAAAAGCCAGTGCCCAGCAGCCCCCGAGAGATCGACCGCAGGACCTGGCCCTGGGAGGGGTCTGTGGGTCCCCCCGGCACCCACCCTGGCCCAGCGTGATGACACCTGCTTTGTCTGCCCACAGCGAGTCCGAGCAAGTGGTGGACATGGCCTTCCTGGGCACCCGGGCCGGCCTCCTCAGAAGCAGCCTGTTCCTGGGCTCCGAGAAAGTCTCCGACAAGTGAGTCCCGCCGGGCGCCGGGGGCAGAGTCCCCGGGGTGTCACTGTGGCTAGTGAGCAGCCTGAGGCCGGACTCCAGGAGTGTAGGGGGAAAGGGTTGGGACTGACCGACTGGGGAGCCAGAGAAACCTGCCTCCTACCCAGGCTCAGCCCACCCTGGACAGGTCCCCAGCAGAGGAGGGAGACAATCACCCCAAGAGGGGAGCAACGGGGGGCGCCCACCGGGACGCGTCTCTGAGTGACCAGCTGGATCTGGCCATGCCGTCCTTGTTGACGACGTTCCCCCTGCCCTGAGCCCACGATTCTGCCTCCCTCTCCCACCCCAGGTTGACCGGGCAATGTCCAGAGACGTTTCTGTTGTCACAGCTTGGGGAGAGGGGCTTGCTACCGGCAGCCAGTGGGTAGAGACCAGGGGGGCGGCCATGCACCCCTCTGTGCAGGGGCCGGCCCATGACGATGTCCACCCCAAACATCCATGGTGCTGAGTCTGAGGAGCCCCACTGCTGGCAAAGCCTGAATTCCAGGAGAATCCCACCCAACCTGGGGCCACCCTGCCAGCGTGTCATAAAGAGCAGAGCTGGACACGAATGAGCCCCTCTGCGACTGTACAGTTTCCTCCCACAGACACGCTACTTGCCCAACAGAGGAATCGGTTTATCCAGAAGAAACACAAGCAGTTCACAGGGCGATGAAGGCCTTTCAGTAGGCAGAACCCCTGCTCTTCCCGCGGTGTGCCTGCTGATGCACCAACATCCGATTCTGGAAAAGGCAGGAATTGCCAGGGAGCGTCGTCTGGGACAATGCCTGCTTAGGGGCTAATCTTTCCTGCCTACACCTCCCCCAAGGCAGAGGGGAGTCGCTCCCCTGGCCCGGCCACGGTGACCTTGTAAGAACAGAAGACAGGGAGACTGTGCTTCCTAGGGGACGTGCACACTTACACGTGGAATCTTTTTAAAAAAGGTAACTACCTCAGAAACAGTGAAAAAATGATTGCTGGGGGCTGGAGGGGCAGTGGGGGAGGAGACAGGGGAAGTGGACAGACCTTGTAAGATGAGTAGGGGCTGAGGGTGGTGATTCTACTCAGAACAGTGGATTTTGTAACTGAGATGAGCTAAGAAAGTGAAACGTAAATGTTTACACACACACACACACACACACATGCACACATACACATACACACACACACATACACGTACACATACACACACACAATGGAGGGAATCCTTTCACAATACAGACATGTATCAAATCTCCATGACACATGCTTAAACTACCTTACAATTTTATGTCAGTTATACGTCAGTAAAGCTGAAATCTGGGACTTCCCTGCCGATCCAGTTATCAAGACTCTGCACTTCCAATGCTGGGAGTGTGGGTTCAAACCCTTGTTGATCTAGGATCCCGTGTGCTGCCCAGTGTGGCCAAAAACTAAAAGGTAAAATTTTCAAAACAGCTGAAATTTTTTAAAAAGTGGCAACCTCAGGTGTGGCATGGTCCCCACAGGACCACTCGGCCTGTGAGAAGGCTCAGGGCCCTCCAGCCCGCGGGCCCTCCCCAGATCTTGTTGGTCTGCCCGGACTTCTCTGGGTGGATGTGGAAGTCTGCTCTTTCCCAATCTCAGGAATAAGGCAAATATGTGAAACTAGCTTCACGGGACACGGTGCTGAGCTTGTGCTGGGCATGAGGAGTTACTTTCCTTATGTCCTGGGGCTAAAACCTCTCTTCCTGAGTCCCTTCTGTCTGCCAGAGTCAGCCACTGCCCCAAAGCTGAGCGCATGCAGCAGGGAAAGGCCCGAGGGGCCCCGAGCGAGGGGGAATCTCACAACAGCAAAAGCCAGTGCCCAGCAGCCCCCGAGAGATCGACCGCAGGACCTGGCCCTGGGAGGGGTCTGTGGGTCCCCCCGGCACCCACCCTGGCCCAGCGTGATGACACCTGCTTTGTCTGCCCACAGCGAGTCCGAGCAAGTGGTGGACATGGCCTTCCTGGGCACCCGGGCCGGCCTCCTCAGAAGCAGCCTGTTCCTGGGCTCCGAGAAAGTCTCCGACAAGTGAGTCCCGCCGGGCGCCGGGGGCAGAGTCCCCGGGGTGTCACTGTGGCTAGTGAGCAGCCTGAGGCCGGACTCCAGGAGTGTAGGGGGAAAGGGTTGGGACTGACCGACTGGGGAGCCAGAGAAACCTGCCTCCTACCCAGGCTCAGCCCACCCTGGACAGGTCCCCAGCAGATGAGGGAGACAATCACCCCAAGAGGGGAGCAACGGGGGGCGCCCACCAGGACGCGTCTCTGAGTGACCAGCTGGATCTGGCCATGCCGTCCTTGTTGACGACGTTCCCCCTGCCCTGAGCCCACGATTCTGCCTCCCTCTCCCACCCCAGGTTGACCGGGCAATGTCCAGAGACGTTTCTGTTGTCACAGCTTGGGGAGAGGGGCTTGCTACCGGCAGCCAGTGGGTAGAGACCAGGGGGGCGGCCGTGCACCCCTCTGTGCAGGGGCCGGCCCATGACGATGTCCACCCCAAACATCCATGGTGCTGAGTCTGAGGAGCCCCACTGCTGGCAAAGCCTGAATTCCAGGAGAATCCCACCCAACCTGGGGCCACCCTGCCAGCGTGTCATAAAGAGCAGAGCTGGACACGAATGAGCCCCTCTGCGACTGTACAGTTTCCTCCCACAGACACGCTACTTGCCCAACAGAGGAATCGGTTTATCCAGAAGAAACACAAGCAGTTCACAGGGCGATGAAGGCCTTTCAGTAGGCAGAACCCCTGCTCTTCCCGCGGTGTGCCTGCTGATGCACCAACATCCGATTCTGGAAAAGGCAGGAATTGCCAGGGAGCGTCGTCTGGGACAATGCCTGCTTAGGGGCTAATCTTTCCTGCCTACACCTCCCCCAAGGCAGAGGGGAGTCGCTCCCCTGGCCCGGCCACGGTGACCTTGTAAGAACAGAAGACAGGGAGACTGTGCTTCCTAGGGGACGTGCTAGGGGATCTAGGGGACGTGCCAGGTCTTTCTCCTTGCAGGAGGTTCCTGACTCCAGCGGACGAGGACAGCATTTTCACCCTGGACCACTTCCCTCTGTGGTACCGCCAGGCCGCCGAGCATCCTCCCGGCAGCATGGTCTTCAACCTCCGCTCGGCAGAAGGCCCAGGTAAGCCATGTGCAGAGCTCCGCGGCCAGGGCATCCCCACTCCCCCCAGGGACACAGGACAACCATCCAGACCTTGGGGTCCCCTCCCACTGACCTCCGCCCACACCCAGGGTGGGTCATTTCATTCCCTGGTCAGCAGTCATCGATGCCGTTTAAAAGCTAGAACAAAGGAGAGAGGTTTGACCCAAAAGTCAGAAAGGGCTGGATTCCAGCCCAGATTCTGCATAGGAGGCTATTGGGAAAGCTGGCCTCTAAGAATTTTCTATTTCTAAACTTCTGAGTGTCTATGACAAAAGCTCATACCATGAAAGAAACAGACTTTATTCCACAGTGGGGACAAAAGAGGGCTGGGCTGTCAATGTCCCCCAGGAGGGCAACCCTGAGCCCCAGCCAGCCCCTCAGCCACTCCCGGTAATAACAGGGTGCCTCCCGGCTGCCAGGTCACCAAGGGCTGAAGGGCCTGAAGAGGGTGGTAAATGGGCCTCAGGCCCCAGCCAGCACAGGCCTGCTCATCCAATGACTGCAGGGGTGGGTTCAGAGCTGCAGCCCCCAACCCCTAACCCAGCAAGAGCTGGCCCAGAAAAGAAACCAAGCAGCTTCAACAGAGCCCCAAGCAAGCCGCACAATGTTCAGGACAGACCGGACCCCGGAAGCCCAAAAGCTCACTCTCTCGATTCCCACTTGAAGAGCCTGTGGTCCAGAGAGGGTCCACAAGTCCCCTCTGGGACTTTGACCCTGCACAGTGAGCGAGAGGGCCCAGAAGTATACACGTCCACCAGGCCGAGTGAGCCGAGGGGGCAGGAGAGGAGAAAAGGGGAGGAGAGAGGCTGGGGGTCTACTTGGGGTAGAGGCTTGTCCTCCCTCCAAGGTATCTGTCCACCACCACCACCAAAACCACCCCCAGGCAGCCCAGCAAGAGCCACCCCCACTGAGCCGCCCTCCAGATGCCTTCCCGTCCATCCTCCCATCGCGTTACTCAACGCTTATCCACACGTACCTCATCTGGCATGCACTACCTCTTCTTACACAGGGAAAGTCTGAGGCTCACCAGGACCACACAGTTGGGGGAAGGGGGGCACAGGGCCAGGGTCTCACTGCACTTCACTGTGTGTAAGCAGATGGTGGGGCAGGAGGCAGGCTGTGACCCCAAGATGCGCCCACGAGAAATCCCTTCCCACATGGAGCCCAAGCCTCAGGGGCACCTCCTCCTTCCCATATGTCTAGAGCAGGAGGTCCGTGAGGTCCTCAGAGGTTCTGGGGCGGCACCCTGCCCCCCCGCAGGGTGACAGTCTCCTTCCTGCCCGTACTGTCACCAGAACGGGCCTGCTGATAGCTTTGAGGGGCAGGGGGCAGGAAGGCGGTGGGCAGAGCTGAGTGCAAGGCAAGGAGGGAGAGTTGGGGGCCAGCAAGGGGACCCTCATACATTCCCCACCCCCCACTTCAGAGAGAGAAAACAACCTGTATAATGGGGGACCCCGAGTAGGCGGGCAGGGTTCAGCTGCAGGATAAGGGGAGGCCTCCCTCCCCAGGCTGGCTCTCAACCCTCCGCCTGACCCCGGGGCAAGCCCTGGCCGAGCTGAGCTATCTCTTGCTGTTGGTGCTAAGACTGCCAGCACGGAGCAGGGTCTCGCCAGAGCCCTGGCGGCTCAGGCCTGTGGCCTCTGTACCCACAGCCCCCTTTCTGGGGCCAGTCCCAGGCCCTGCCTCCACCCCCTGGTAGCCGGCTCATGCAGCCAGGTGTGGGACCGGGTAGCTGCCCGATGACACAGATGCTAAGACCCCCAACATCCCCAGAGACCGTCTCATCAGGGCCCCACCCCATACGTGGGTGTCCCTTCCAAGCCCGTGGAACACACACAGCGAGTCTGTCCTGGAAGCAGCCTGCTGCCGGGGGAGCCTGCAGGGGGTCACCCCATCAGTATTCTCCAGACATTTCTAGAAGCAAGCAGGGGAAGCCGGCTTCCGTTTTAGAGAAAAGGAGGGAAAGAAACGGCCACCCGTGCAGAGACATGCATTCCCTTGTGTCTTCATCACAGCGAACTCCTAGACCCCAGGACCCCTTCCGTAGAGTCAGTTCCTAGAATCAGAGTGATTTTCCGTTTCTGTGAGATACTTGGTCCCAGCAAGGTGTGATGGGTGGTGCTGGCCTGGAAAGAGCAAATAGGAGAAACCAGTGGTTGATTTAAGCTTCCTCACGCCGACACTAGGAGTCTCATGACCTATTTGTTTCAAGCAGTGTCTGATGAAAGACATTCTAACAGGAGAGCACGTGATAAAACTGTACCTCTTTCTCGGGAATCTCAGTGAGGAACTTGACCCCGTGGACAAGAGCGCCCTGAAGAGCAGGTCCAGGGACGTGAAGTCCAGCAGCCGTGGGTGCGCTCGTCCACACCGCTCAGCACAGAAGCTCTGTGAGGATGCAGAGCTCGAGCTGGTGCCATGCCTGGCAGCCTGGCTCTCCTTGGAGCTGGGGAGGCACCTCCAGGCGGGCCCCGGAGCCTGGCCGAGTCCCCAGAGCACAGCTGCCAAGCAGTCGGTGTCGTGGAGGCCCCCAGGGTTTATGGGGGCTCTGTGGATGTGTCAGACGCCAGCTGGCCTTCTGGGCCCCAAGCAGCCCTGGCATCTGGCTTCCTGAAGGGGCTGTCATCGTCACCTTGACTCGCGTGACTGATGAAGGACAACTCAGGGTCAGCCAGCACCTTGTCCGGGAACACACCCCGTCTCCTACTTGATAGGGCCCTGAGATGCCACATGAGTCCCTGGGTGGGCTCCAGCGGGGTCCCTGGGCTCCAGCGGGCAGCTGCAGGCAGGCCAGTTGGCAGTCGGGGACCTGGCGATGCTATGCCATCCAGAGGGGCAGGGACCACTTGGCAGCTTCAGAGCTGCACGAGAGGTGGGCGGCACCCCGCCTTTAGGGCACGTGTAGGAGACACTTGACAAAGACCGGAGGTGGGTGGTACCAGGCAGCCCCCTGGAAGCCCCCTACTCGCACGGGGAACANATTTCTAGAAGCAAGCAGGGGAAGCCGGCTTCCGTTTTAGAGAAAAGGAGGGAAAGAAACGGCCACCCGTGCAGAGACATGCATTCCCTTGTGTCTTCATCACAGCGAACTCCTAGACCCCAGGACCCCTTCCGTAGAGTCAGTTCCTAGAATCAGAGTGATTTTCCGTTTCTGTGAGATACTTGGTCCCAGCAAGGTGTGATGGGTGGTGCTGGCCTGGAAAGAGCAAATAGGAGAAACCAGTGGTTGATTTAAGCTTCCTCACGCCGACACTAGGAGTCTCATGACCTATTTGTTTCAAGCAGTGTCTGATGAAAGACATTCTAACAGGAGAGCACGTGATAAAACTGTACCTCTTTCTCGGGAATCTCAGTGAGGAACTTGACCCCGTGGACAAGAGCGCCCTGAAGAGCAGGTCCAGGGACGTGAAGTCCAGCAGCCGTGGGTGCGCTCGTCCACACCGCTCAGCACAGAAGCTCTGTGAGGATGCAGAGCTCGAGCTGGTGCCATGCCTGGCAGCCTGGCTCTCCTTGGAGCTGGGGAGGCACCTCCAGGCGGGCCCCGGAGCCTGGCCGAGTCCCCAGAGCACAGTTGCCAAGCAGTCGGTGTCGTGGAGGCCCCCAGGGTTTATGGGGGCTCTGTGGATGTGTCAGACGCCAGCTGGCCTTCTGGGCCCCAAGCAGCCCTGGCATCTGGCTTCCTGAAGGGGCTGTCATCGTCACCTTGACTCGCGTGACTGATGAAGGACAACTCAGGGTCAGCCAGCACCTTGTCCGGGAACACACCCCGTCTCCTACTTGATAGGGCCCTGAGATGCCACATGAGTCCCTGGGTGGGCTCCAGCGGGGTCCCTGGGCTCCAGCGGGCAGCTGCAGGCAGGCCAGTTGGCAGTCGGGGACCTGGCGATGCTATGCCATCCAGAGGGGCAGGGACCACTTGGCAGCTTCAGAGCTGCACGAGAGGTGGGCGGCACCCCGCCTTTAGGGCACGTGTAGGAGACACTTGACAAAGACCGGAGGTGGGTGGTACCAGGCAGCCCCCTGGAAGCCCCCTACTCGCACGGGGAACACGGTGTTTACCGGGCTCCCCAGCCTGCTCCACCTTCAGCTCCTCCTCAGGTGCTGAAAGTGTGACTTGGCAATTTTTCCCCCAGAAAGTCCCAGCGAGCCTGCGGTGGTGACCGTGAGCACAGCCGTAGCAGTGAGCGTGGACAACAGAACAGCCGTCGCTGCAGGTAGGGGCTGCCCCGGGGCTGCAAGGCCGGGCGGCAGGGAGAGTCGAGAGCAAGGCTCGGGCGTTGCAGGAGGCCCTGCGTGTGGTCTGCCAGGCCCCAGTCTGTACAGATGAAATGTGGGGCCGGGGAGTGAGGGGAGTCTTCCTGAGTCACTTTGTTTATAAAACCGTGACGCCCAAGATCTAACAGTGTTCATGCATACAGTGAAGCCCAGAGAGGTGAAGAGATCTGCTCCAGGTCACCCAGGACAGAGACTACCCAGACCTCCTTCCCACCCTCTGCGTGCTGCTCCCGCCTCCACTGTCCACCAAAGGGAAGAGGGGGCTTATGACTCAGACCCTGATGTCTGAGCCCCTCCGCAAGCCCAGTGTTCCCGTGCCAGTTCTCATCCAGCCCTGGGGTGATCGGGTTTGGTTCCATTTTACAGATGAGGAAACTGAGACCCAGAAACATCATTTGCCCAACGCCTCACGGCTAATAGTTAATGAACTAGAATTTGAGCTCAGATCACCTCTTGAAGGCATGGGATCACAACCCTGTGTTGCCATTGGAGGCAAAATCCGCAAGAGCGCCCAGGGAGACTCGCAGCTTCTTGGAGCCTAGGAAGGTCCTTGGCTCCTTTGATAGTTGTCTGAGAGCCATGAGGCCTGTGTGATGAGGGTCCTGCATCCAACCTCCATGCCTCAGACCTGCAGGTCCTTGGGGTCTCACCACTGTGAGTGATGGGGTTGGGCACCTGCCTTATGGGGGACTCAGCAGCTGCTAGGGGCCAGCACTGGGGGTTGGGACCCTTGCGTCTTCTCCCCCAGGCTGGGTGCAGGGTGAAGCGCAGGGAGGAACCGCCAGGCAGGCAGGCTGCCCATCCCAGCAAGGGCACAGTGCCGCCCACAGCTGGATGAAGCGGGAGCAAGTGGCTGGGTCTGGTTGCTCAGCACCCTCGTTCACAAATGTGTGTGTCACAGGTGTCCTGAGGCTGTGCACAGGGCATGTGGGAGGGACTCACTCTGTCCCTTTCTGTCCTTCACCTGGGCTGCTGATCCCAGGCCCTAGAGGCCATCCTGGGGTCTCGGCTGAGTCTGTGGCCCACCTGCCCCCCTCTATGACATGGTCATCTGAGCTCCCGCACACCTGAACGCCCAGGGAAGGGAAGGCACGGGGGGTCAGGCTGCTGGCTGTGCTCTCCTGCTCTCTCCAATTATTTGATATCATTTTTAACTCAGTGCTGAATTAGAGCCGGGAGGGGTTGCCATGGAAACCGTGTCCGGTGCCTGTGGTTTAACTCGCTGCAGACAATCGCTCTGAGGCTCCGGAGGAGGGAGGGCGCGGATGCGATCGGACGGGGCTGGGGCGCTGGGGACCTTTCTCCCTCGATTATATTTCTCTCAGTCTCCCTTTGTAGTTCCCTCTTCCTGGCCTGTGGCTCAGCCTCCCTGACCCCTGGAGTGCTGACCTGGTGGTTCCTTCCCTTGTGTACACATGAGCGTGTGTTGACAGGCGGGCCGCACACCCCATGTCTGTGCAGGGGAGGGGAAGGACAGACAGCCTCAAGCCCCAGCCAAGGGCCAGACAGGTGGACTAGAAGGGATCCTTTGACTGCTAACCAGCTGCTTCTCAAGAGTTCATGCAAAATTTCTAGGAATGTACCGTTCTGATCAGGACCCACTATTAAGTCTCTGTGAGTGCCAGGCCTGCTTGGGGAATATCGAAAGCATCGTGTGCGGCTGCCATCAGCTGCAGCTGTGTCCCCAGCACAGCGGCTGTGGTCGGAGGATCCCTGTCTAGAGCAGCGCCTGCGTGAGCCCAGCGGGCCTTCAGACCTCATGTGCCCAGAACAGCGCACCTGTGTGTTACCCACACCTGTGCAGGCTGCGGGGGCCTGTCCTCTGCCCCCACAAGCACTGGTCTCCCAGTTCTGCTGTGCCCGTCAGGGTTACAGGAGGACACCTCCCCCTGGTTACCCCAACCCAGGCAGAGGTCCAGCTGGGACCTCCCCAGTTACCCCCCACCTAGGAAGGGGTCCAGCCAGGACTTCCCCCCAGTTACCCCCTCCCCAGAAGGGGTCCAGCCAGGACTTCCCCCCAGTTACCCCCTCCCCAGAAGGGGTCCAGCCAGGACTTCCCCCCAGTTACCCCCTCCCCAGAAGGGGTCCAGCCAGGACTTCCCCCCAGTTACCCCCTCCCCAGAAGGGGTCCAGCCAGGACTTCCCCCCAGTTACCCCCTCCCCAGAAGGGGTCCAGCCAGGACTTCCCCCCAGTTACCCCCTCCCCAGAAGGGGTCCAGCCAGGACTTCCCCCCAGTTACCCCCTCCCCAGAAGGGGTCCAGCCAGGACTTCCCCCCAGTTACCCCCTCCCCAGAAGGGGTCCAGCCAGGACTTCCCCCCAGTTACCCCCTCCCCAGAAGGGGTCCAGCCAGGACTTCCCCCCAGTTACCCCCTCCCCAGAAGGGGTCCAGCCAGGACTTCCCGCCAGTTACCCCCTCCCCAGAAGGGGTCCAGCTAAATTTCTTGAACAGAGCCCTACTAGCTCTCTTCTCCCTAGGGTTTGCTCCTGTCTCGTTGGGCTGTGCCGGGGGCACAGGGGGCGGTCACCCAATGGAGGGCTCCCAGTTAGAAGAAAATTCCATCTTGGTCTGAAGACTATGACCTGTGTAGCCCAGGCCCAGTCAGCCAGAGGCCAGTCAGGCAAGGTGGGTCACTCAGGCATCAGGTGGGTGACCCACTAAGAGGCCTTCTGGTCCTCCCGCCCACCTCCTCTCCTGGCCACCATCCCCAGGCCTCTGGTCCATAATTTTGATTCTGTCTGCTGAACCCTTAGGAGAGGTTGTCTGTGTGAGCCCCAAGTCCTGTTGGCCTGTCCCTGGAGTCAGTCTTAAAAGCACAGGACATTAAACGGGGCACCTCCTGCAAACCCAGAGACCGCCCTGAGACTGGTGAAACCTGGTCCCCTAAAGTGCCCTTGGGGAAGCCCTCTTCCATCATGCAGCAGGGTCCCTGGGGCATAGGTGCTCCTCCTGCCCCGCGGTGTCAGCCCTCAGCTGCACGGTGGCCAGGCTCACGGCAGGGCTGATGGAGACCTGGGTCTCTCTGCTCCCCCACTGCCCTTCCAGGGGTGCCCCAAAGCCAGGCCTCAGCTGGGAGTTCCCATTCACCTTAGGGGACTGGGGACGCTGTCCCAGCTCCCAGTTCCAGGCTTGCCTCCCACCCAAGGAAACCAGGAGGCATGTAGGAAAATACAGTCTTTATTGGTCATCTGAAACAACAAACCAGAAATATAATTTTGCCTTTAAAAATCCTCTGTCTCAGGCTACGCGTCCACCACTGACAACGCTCAGCCTTCCCCCACTCCCCGAATCCCCAGATCCAGTGTCAGCCAGCACCTCAAAAAAGGAAGACTGGCCAGCCGGGTGGGCAGCCTGCACTCGGCAACCCCATCCTTGTCCTGCCTCAGACTCGTGTTCTGGGCACGAACTTCCCGTCTCAGAGCCAGAAACCAGCCTGATGGCTCCCAACCCTCCATAAGCTGGGGGAGGCTGGTGTCCTGCAGAGAGAGCCCCAGACTCACCTCAGATCACACTGACCAAGGGGGCAGACCTGGGCAAAGAGAGCCTGCACTGCCCCCTCCCACCCCCGCCCCCAGCCTCGATCCCTTTGGTGGTTTAGGGGGCTATAGGCAGAGATAGACAGGCTCCCAGGGCTGTGCTCTGGTTTGGGCCCCAGTCTAGGGACCACGAGGATTGTGGGGAGCCAGATGGAGCAGACAGAACGCTGGGAAAGGGACCCTGCCCCCCACCCCACTGATGCCTCTGAGCAGAATGCAGGCGGCTTTTCACTGCTCCCAGCGTCTGCTTGGGGTGTGCTAGCAGGGCAGTCACAGAGTATGAGCCAGTCCCCTGCCCCAAGGTCACAGGCCCAGGGACGCTGAAGGTAGGGGAAGGGGGATGAAGGTGCAGAGCAGCAGTTCTGGGGCTGCAGGCTCTGGGAGTGGGGGTGGGGGTCCCCACAGGACCTGGCAGGGATGTACTTCGGCAGCGCCGAGGACAAGCCCAGTCGGTTGTCTGTACCTGGACACCCAGGGGGTCCGCCGTCCGCACACGCTGCAGCCTCAAGGCTTCTGGGCCAGCGGCGTCCCCAGAAAGCCCAGAAGGAGAGGTGTGAGCAGGTTACCATGGCAACGAGCAGCCTCATCCAGCAGCTCCACCTTGGCCCCTGAAGAGGATCTGAAAGGAATCCTCATGGCCATGGATGTGGGCTTCTCCCTGTCGGCTGCGGGAGGTTGTGTCAGCAAGCAGGAGGTTGCGTGGCCTGGGTGCCAAGACCAAGGGGGAGGCCTGGCTCTGCTCTCCGAGGTTCTACAACCTCTGTCCCCATGCGACTGTGAGTGCAATGCCTAGCGACTGGGAGAGAGACCAGTGAATGGGGTGGGGAGGTCGGTAACACAGGGCCTGGCGGTGTCAGCCGGGGCATGGTGCTGGGTTTCCAAGCGCCAGTCTCAATGGCAGGGCTGGTCTGACTGCACATTGATACCAGCTGCTGGAAGCTGGGCCCAACATCGGCCAGCTCAGAAAAGAGTTTCAGAAACCGGCCCCGCACCCCAGATGCAGGCGAGATGAGTCGAGCCAGAGGTGGGGAGCATCACAGGCTGTGAGCTCTGACTGCAGGAGAGGCTGAAGGGGCACGGGGGCGCTGGGCCCAGGAGCCTCTGTGGCACACCTGTCCTTTCTGCCCGCAGTCCAGAGCTCTGGGGGCCCCAGGAGGAGCGTGAGCACACGCTGGTGGCTTCCGGAGGCTCAGAGTCCACAGCGGCTGGGAGGAAGGTGGAAAGGGGACGGCAGGGGGAGAGCCGGCGTACTCCCCCACCCTCTTGGCCGGGCTCTCAGGCCACGGAGGAGATCTGCTTCTGGTCCTCATGGTCGCCCTCCGGGTCGCCCATGAGGGGCTGGCGCTTCTTGAGCTCACGGTGGTACTTGGCCATGAGGGAGGCATAGATGCAGCCATAGGCGGCGGCCACCACCATCATGATGCAGACCACGCCGCAGACCACGCCCGCGATGATCACCGTGCCGATGGCCCGCCGCACGCTCACGGGCCGCGGCCTCTGCTTCTGGGGGCAGGCGGCGCTGGGCTCGGGCTCGGGCTCGGGGCCCGGCTTGGGCTTGGCGGGCTCCGGGCTGGCCTTGGTGCAGGGCGGCCCGGGGACCTCCTGCCCGGCTGAGCTATTCTGATCCTCCAGCTGGGAGCAGTAGTTGAACATCTCCATGGGGACCATGCGCATGTCCTTCCCCCTCAGCTCCTTGGGCAGGGTGCAGGCCAGCTGGTCCAGGCGCCCCCCTGCATCGGGAGAGAGAAAAGGTGGGATGAGAACCAGCAGCCCTCCCCCAGCCCCAGGTCCCACGGGGAGGGCCCAGGAGGACCATTTTCCACCAGCAAGGCCGTGAGTCCTGCCGCCAAGGCGATAGAAGACGGAAGTGGGGGGCTAGCGTGTATGAAGCCCAGAGCCGGGGAGGCGGGTACACCTGGCGGCATTTAACCCATGCAGAAGCCTTGTGACGTGGACGGTGTCCCTGTTCCTATTTGATAGAGAAGCACAGACATCCCCACCTTGCCTGCTCCCCAGAGTCAAACCGGCTATCAGGAAGGAGGGGCCATGACCCAAAGTCAGTCCATCCCCCTCCTTGTCGGATCCCCACTGGCCCATCTGTAACCCAGGCACTGTCCTGATCCCTGCTGACCTGTCTGTAATCCCCGGCACTGTTCTCCCCAGCATCTCATGCTCCTGGGCTCCTCCCACTAACACCAAGGGCAGAAGTCGGAGCCGCACTCCTCCAAGAGGGACCTTGGTCCCTTGTCCTTCTTAGAGCAACAGTGGCCCCATCAGTGCCCTGGCCGCAGCACCCTGAGCCCAGAGGCACCTTGTAGGGGGCTACAAAGACCCCTGAGACTGGCCCATCTGTAACCCAGGCACTGTCCTGATCCCTGCTGACCTGTCTGTAATCCCCGGCACTGTTCTCCCCAGCATCTCATGCTCCTGGGCTCCTCCCACTAACACCAAGGGCAGAAGTCGGAGCCGCACTCCTCCAAGAGGGACCTTGGTCCCTTGTCCTTCTTAGAGCAACAGTGGCCCCATCAGTGCCCTGGCCGCAGCACCCTGAGCCCAGAGGCACCTTGTAGGGGGCTACAAAGACCCCTGAGGTCAGAGGAGGGGCCAGAACCAACGAGGGCGTGCGGGCCACAAAGGCTGCCCAGGCTCTCCCGAATGACGGCCGAGCCAGACGTGACCAGGGGAAGGCAGGTGCAGAACACAGGTGGGACGAGAGGAGGGGAGCTGCCCAGACACCCCCTTTTGGCCTCTTTCAGTGTCCGGAGACCGAGATGCAGGCACTGCCTGCCCCCGTGGAAGGGCCTGGGCTCCTGCTCCCCGTCCCTGCCGGCACCCAGCCAAGCCCAGCCCAGCCCAGCCCAGCCCAGCTGCTGTAGACTCCCCACACAATAGACATCAGTCTTTCCCGGGTGCAGGAAAAGCCTACGTTCTTTGTTTTGGTTTGGTTGGTGTCTTTTGGAGGCATCCAGGGTGGAAAATAGCTCCAACAGTGACAAGTTCCTAAGATGTACATTCCCCTCCGTGCTCTTTACTTCCCGGTGACCAATGACCATTTGGAGGGGCAAGGACGTCCCCTGTAGATCACATATCGGTCTGGTTGGCCAATCCCCTGTGCCGCCAACCGCCTATGCAAGGCTTACACCCCGTGAACTGTGTCCAGGGCTTTTGTGCTGGCGAGAACTGGCCATGGAGATGGGGCGACCTCACCTTCCTGCTCCAAAAACCTGAGACTGACTCCCTCCCAGCCACGTCACCTTGTGCAAAGTACCTAAGTCATGTAATCGCTCACGAGGCTCGATTTTCGTGGCTGTCATAAGAATGACCATCTCAGCTGCTCTAAGGGGTCAAGCAGGTCATGGGTATGGAAAGATACTTGGAAACTGGAAACTATACAAGTGTTCATTATTATTTCTCCTCTCACAGAAAATGGGAGAAATTACCACAGTGACTAATATTTCATGGCACTTCATCATTTGTAAAATGTTTTTAATTAACTAACATATGAGAATATTAGGCAAATAATGAGGTTGTGGAAACACTCTGAAACAAAAGGAGTCAGCCTGATGAAAGCATTAGAGTTCTTTCCACATCAATTCATTCATTCAGCAAATATTCTTGGAGCCCTACTCTATGCTGGGCACCAAATGGTTTCTAGTTAAGCCTGGTTAAATATTACGACTTCTACCAGCTAGCAAGTGGACACATAAATGAGTAAGCTTTACTGCAGACCCACTTTACACTGAGTACTTTTCCAGTTACTTTCCATGTGTTTCTGATTTAATCTGCACAGGGATTCTCTCAGGCAGATATTGTTATTTGCCCCGTTTCACTGATGGGGGCACAGCCACAGAGGCTAGCCTACTTTCTCAAGATCACACAGCTAGTAAGTGGCAGAGCCATGAAGCCAACCCAGATCTGGCGCTTTTAACCAGGAGGCTTACATCTTTGCCCTCCTGTCCATTTCATTTCATCATTTTGAAGCTTTTTCTAGGACTTGCCCGGGGTTAATGAAAGGAGGAAGGGAAGGAACTGGAAACCAGAGGCTTTGGGCTTCTTAGCCAAAGCTTTGATGACAGAACTTCTTGGGAGGAGTTGAGATCAGCGTCAAAATGAAAATGGGATTGCATCTGCGGATCTGAATTCTACTCTACCTCCTGAAACTGTGGGTGTGTAAGAGGTGGCTGCATTATTCAGAGGAGCGAGGGTGGTTTTAATCCATCCCCTCTTCCCCGGGCCCAGGGATGCCCAGGGGACAGTTACATGGTGTGTTCAACCCCATACTAAAAACCTACAGAAGGGAGAGCACGTGGCAGGGAGTCAGTCTGGAGAGAGAGAGGGCAGAGAAGGGCGGCCGGAGCAGAGGGGCACAGGAGGAAGGGGCGGCATCAGCCCCTCTGCCTGCCGCTGGCCCCTCCAGCCTCCCCTGCACTCACCTCTGTAGGAGAACCATTCGAGCCAGCGCTTGAAGTCCCGCAGGTGGCAGTCGCACTCCCAGGGGTTGTCTGCCACCTGCAGCAGCTGCAGGCCGGCCAGGGGCTCGAAGGTCTGGCGGTCCAGGCTCTGCAGGCGGTTGGCACGCAGCGACAGGGACCGCAGGGCGGGCAGCCCGTCGAAGAGGCCGGGCGGGAGCCGGGACAGCCCGTTGAGGGACAGGTCCAGGTGGCGCAGGCGCGGCAGGGGCCGCAGCAGCGCGGCATCCAGAGCCCGGAGGCTGTTGTTACGGAGCTGCAGCTCCGTCAGGTTGGCCAGGTCCCCAAAGGCTGCACGCGGCAGCCGGTCCAGGAAGTTGTTGGAGAGGTCCAGCCGCTGCAGGCCTGACAGGTTGGCGAAGGCCCCGCCGGGCAGGGAGCTCAGCCTGTTGTTGAGAAGCAGGAGGCTGCGGGTGGCGGCTGGCAGGTCCGGGGGCGGCGTGGTCAGGCCCAGGCCGCTGCAGTCCACCTGCAGGCCGCGGCCGTCGCACGTGCAAGGGAAGGGGCAGGCGGGGACGGCCTCCACCACGCACAGGGCGATCCAGCAGGCGAGCCCTGGGGGATGGACGGGGGACAGAGGGACAGACGGTCACCGCCTCCTCCTGCTGTCTCTTTCATGCGGATCCCACAAGGGGGCCTTGCCAGGATCCCCGTGGCCACCCACAAGCGTGCACTAGCGTGTCCTAACCACGTGAGACAGAACTCAGTACCCGCAGCACCCTCACATGAACAGATCCTGCGTGGTGGGTCACTTCGGGCACCTGGGCCCCCAACATGATAGACGCTGACACAACAGAGGACGTGGGGCTGTGAGGGGACCTTCCATGTCCCTCTCCAGGGGCGCTGCAGTGGGAAAGATTCTCTTCCCTTCTTTTGATGCCCACCCCTCAAATGCACCTAGAGCTGCACGGAGAGTGGGTGGGGGCCGTGCTGTATGCACCAAGGGGCACACCAAGCCCCCCCACCCCAGCCTGCAGGAATCCCACATCCAAGACGGGCCAGCACCTCTGGGCGAGGAGGGACCCCCGGCACCCAGTTCCCATCCTGAGACTGCTGTGGCAATGACAGGGTGAGACGCCAGTTCCCCCTCCACGCAGAGGACGCTGGGGTGCAAGCCACACAAATCTTGGGCCTGGACATGCCCACATCTGTTCTCGTTCCACAGCCGGCCTTGCCCTTAGCTGGGGGCTCCATCGCCAGTTTCTGCAGGAGGAATCCGGGGGCAGCGTTCCTCTCGTGGCCTCATGGTTTGCCCAGGGCCCTTGTCGGGGGGCTGCAGGGGAAGGGGCACTCAGAAAACAATGCCTCAGGGCAGCTCGCTCTGGGGCCTACCCTTCTAAGAGTGAACTCAAAGTCCCCTTTGCTGTCCTGGGTGTCCCCGTGGAGGGGGAGGGAAACTGGCCAAGCCCAGAGGAAGGGCCCAGCCAAGGAGTGATGGACAAGTTCAGACCCACTCTGGCCGCTTGACTTCACTGGGAGGGGCAGCACCTCCCTGACCAGGTCCAGGAGGGGGTGGCTCTGAATCTATGTCCAGCAGGGCTCTGGTGTCCCGAAGGGCAGGGACTGAGGGAACAGGACAGGAGTGCACCCCCTTTCCTGGAGGGTCAGTGACACCGGAGAGGCCTGACCAGGCTGACACCTGAGCCCCTCTGTTCTCGGGGGGAAATCAGCACAGGCAGGGCTGTGGATGCCAGCTGGAGGCCCTTCCGGCCACCTGAGGTCACCTGCTGGACCACTGACCTGTCGCTCTCTGAGCTGACTGCGGTCAAGGCAGCCTGCCCAACTCCCCCCGCTCTGCCACTGGGAACTCAGCCTCCCTTCCTTCGGGCCCCACTTTACCCAGAGAAACACTCAGCCCATCTGGCCTCCCCACTCAGAAGGACCAACAGGACTAGAGGTCACCGTACTCCCGCCCCGAGAAATTCGGGCCAGTGTGAAAGCTCTGGTGACGAGAAAACAGAGCCGTGCGTTGCGAGGTGTTGAGTGATTCTAGAAGGAGGCTGAAAGGGGAGCTGGGCATCTCGGGGCTCAGCCGCTCTGCATGGTGAATAATTCAGCTCGCCTATGTCGTGGGGCGGGGGCATCTCAGGGCTGACCGGGCGCCGGCAGGTCAGGTGGACAGACGTCCCCCTGGGATGGTTATCTCTTACCCTGTAGCCTTGACCCTTCAGCTGTGCGAGAATTCCCAGGGCTTCCTTCACCCGGCAGCTCGCTAGTTTCCCTTGTGGGAAGTGGGCGGCCTTTGTGTCACCATATACAGGGGAGGGCCTGGACCACACCCTTAAAGCCCTTCCAGCGTCGTGTCCCCAGAGCCCACTGGTTCCCTCCATCTTGGGGCCCTAAGAGTGGGCCCCAGGGCCACTCAGCCTGCGGCCAAGCAGGACAAGAGGTTTGCCATTAGAAGAGGGAGATGGGGCCCCTGGGCTCAGGAGCAGACCCGTCTAAGGGGACAGACCTGCACGTGGGACCCCGCGCCCGATCCGCCCACCACGGAGCTGAGGTGGCCCTTCCCCTGGAACTATGGGCAGGGCTGGTGACGGACACCCGGGCAGATGGGCCCTGCAGCCCCGCTAGCCCCGGTGCCCGACCTCCCCCCACCACCCACTCACAAGAGATCCGCCTCCACAGAGCGAGCCAGGTCCTCGGCTCAGGGCGGCCGCCCGGGGCCAGCATGGTGGCTGCCAGGCCTGCACCCCCGCGGAGAGGAGCCCCTGTCCGTCCGCTCGGTCAGTCCTGAGAGAGAGGGAGAGAGGGATGAGCGCAGCGGGCTTCGGGTGTTCCGGCCCAGGGGTTGTGGCGGGGGCTGGTGTCTCTTTACACTCCTCTCCTGTTCTCGGCTCTGATTCCCTGGCTGGGGGAGGAGGGGAAGGAGGGGGCTGAGAAGCCAGGAACCAGATGTGTATAAGAGACATGCACCACCCCACCGCACTCTTACCATGGCCCCCAGGGAGGCAGAGACCAGGCCCAGCACAGGAGCAGTTGGTAGGTCAGTCAGTGGGTGGATCACGGGAGAGGCCCAGGCCCCCTGGGGCAGCCCCCTGCTTTCCCTCCACGGTCTCCTAGTGGGGGAGTGGCCGTGCTCCGTCCTCCACCTCCGGCAGGTCTGGGGAAAAACTCATCAGCTCAGGGGCTCGTGCTGCAGTGGGGAGACAGGCCAGGCAGAGGGTGAGCTTGCAGGGCCAGGGACAAGGAGAGGGGGCTCCGCCTCCCAGGGGACCCGCTCCCACCCCAACCCAATGGCACAGGCCCTCCTTGCTTCCCTCCCAACGTGGCCAAGGACCCCATCACAGCTGGGCCTGGTGCCAGGTGGGGAAGGCCAGCCAGGAGGGGGGGCCGTGATGCTGCTTCCAGAGGGCGGCCACACGGGTCCCCCGTGGCTCCAGGTTGCAGCCTCCTGCTCCCCCTCCCACAGCCGGTTTAATTCTGGGAGCCCGGGAGCCAATGGCAGAGCCGAGCAGACGCTGAGGAGGTGGGAGGAGCTGCTGGGGGCCTGCTGAGCCCTGGAATCTCATCACCATCAGGGTTTCCCTCGGGCACCAGGGGCCTCTCCCGCCTCCTCCCCCCCTCCATACAGCTGCCAAGCTGCCTCCTGGCCCTGCGAGCCCAGTCAGAGCGCAGCGCCCGTGGGTCCTCAGCAGCGGCCAGGCAGGGGCGCCTGCTCAGCATGGGGGCCGCTCGGGATAGGGGTAGGTAGGGAGGGGACCGCTGCGGGGGCGGGGGGGTACCTGGCTCTGGCTGCGGCCTTCAGCCTCCATCCCCTGCTCTGGAGGGCTCACAGCCTCGCAGGGGCTGCAGAGGAGGCACGCTGGGCAGATGTGGAGTGAGGGAGCGACCCTGAGGATGGACCAGGTCCTGGGCTTGGCAGTGGAGGAGAAGCTCAGGGGCCATCTCCGGATGCCCCCCCACCTCCCAGCGCCAGACCCCATGGGCTCCTGGCTGAAACGCCCAGGTCAGGGTGGGCTCTGGGTTCAAGTCTCTGTCAGTTGCTCTGTAAGTTAAACCCCATCAACTCTCTGGGTCTCAGTCCCCTTATCTCAAAGGCGATAAGCAAAACACACTGTCCCCCATGAGACCAGTCTAATCATGGGAGGCGAGTTCATGGGAGGCGAGTCTGCTGAACTCAGGACACGTTGTCCTGGAAGACAGTCTAGGTGACCACAGGTAGACACAAGGAGAAGGCAGGGCCCAGGGAGGGGTCAGCAGCTTACAAGCCTGGCCGCTGACCACTCTTTCCTGCCCCAGCCTCACAGCCCTGTTCCTGAGCCCGTGCCAGGTGAGCAGCTGTCACATGGCGGTCACCGTGCGCCGGGCTCACACAGCCTCCAGACCTCCGTCACCGAGGTCACTGTCCACCCTCTTGGCCCTGACCCTCAGAATAGCCCCTCACTGTTCCCACCAGCAAGGACCCGCATGTCAGCAGCTCAAAGCATCCACCCGGTACCGGGCGGGTCATCAGCCACCCAGGCTCAGAGATGAAGACCAGCTAGCCTGGTCACATGGCCGGCCAGGGGCAGACGCCTGCTCCCTGGTGATGGTTCCCTGCAGTGGCCCCAGGAGGGAGACATGCAGGTGTGGGCTGAGCAGGGCGCACACACGCTCCCAACATGGCACGTGGTGCGACAACCCCAGAGAGCGTGCAGCCAGGGCACATGCTGACACACACACACGCCTGCACTCACGCACCCTCAGATGCTGCCCCTCCGGCAGTTCTTGAGTGCCCCCAGCAGACAGGTGCATGGGGTGGCGGGGGAGGGACCACTGGCCTAGAAGGAAGGTCGAGAGAGGCCCCTAGGGGGCCCTTCCACACTCAGACCCACCCACGGGTCTTTTGGCTGCCATGGGGAGACAGGTACCAGAGAGCCGTTTCCCCCAAGCCCAGGCCCCACGCCCACCTGGGCTCACCCTCGCCTCCCCACCCCATCTGCAGAGTGAGCACCTATCCGTAAAGGTGACTTGAGCGCAGGTCCTGGCACCTGCACCGCAGCGTGAGGTGCATTAAAGCCACCGTCTGGGGGGAGGGGACGCTGGTGGCCCTGAGATCTCCAGAGAAGCCTGACAAGATCAAGCCCCTCCCCAGGTCCATGGGGTGCAGACTGTTCCTTGAGGAGGGGTCCTGCCTGCCTGGGGACCCCAGAAGCGCCCCTCAGAGGCCCCTGGGCACAGCACTCTGCCCTCTGGCCCACCTCCAACCTGAGGACCCCCTCCCCCCACCCCAAACACGGAAGCTTTCAGCCTCCTTAGGAAAGTGTGACCTACATCAGGAAGCCAGGGGCACAGCTGCTAAGGCAGGCGCTGGCCGCTGAGAAATAAATTCACAACGTCTGGGAGGGGAGACCCCACCCAGGTAGAGAACGGAAACAAGTGAGAGTGGGGGGGGGGGTCTCTAGGCTCCAAGACCCTCAGCCCTGTGGGCATTTTTGTCCAGTCCGGGGACAGGGGCACAGAGCAGAGGGCAGCCCTGCTGAGAGAATCTGGGCAGAGATTGGTTAAGAGCTGAGGGTCGAGCACCCCGAGTCCCCCCCCAGAGCAGAAACAGGGGCTTTGTGCCCCACTCAGCCCCCTGCTACTCAAGGGCAGTCCAGGGGTCAACAGCACCAGCCTCCCCAGGGACTTTCTAGACCCTGGCCAGGCCGACAGAGTTGGAACCTGCCTCTTACAAGAGCCCAGGCAATTCAGGTATCTGGTCAAGTTTGAAAGGCCCTGGGCTAGGTCGCTCCTCTCCTGGGGGGCCATTTCAGGGGCCCGGGCAGCAGGGGGCGGTGCGGGAGTGGTAGGGGTGCTGGAAGCATCACCTCCTGCAGGAAGGCTCTGGACCAGGGAGACACGTTACCATAGCCACAAGCAGCTGTGCGTGGTCCCCGGTTCCCCAGCTATTCCCTGGGCTGAGACGCGCCGTCAGCCCCACTTGCAAATGGGGAAACAAAGGCTCTGGAGACTCAGTATCTTGTCTCAGGTCAGGCAGTAGAAGGTGGCAGGCTTGCTTCCGAGCAGTCCAGCAACAAGGCTGCTAACCCGGCTGTCTTTGCAGGCCTTTAGGCCAGTCCTGCTTTGCCCTGCCTGCACATGGAGGCTGCTGGAGTGGGAGGCAGGGGGCAGGGACAGGCTGCACCCTCTCAGCTGCCCAGCTTCACAGCTGACCCCACGTCTCCTTGTCCGCTGGCTCAGTGTACCTGACGCAGCGGTCACCCCCTCCCCGACGCCATTCTCCCCAGGGACACCCACAGATGCCATGGGGGGTGTCCTGGGGGGCAGGGGTCTTCCTGGGGGGTTGGGGAGGATGCTTTCTAGAACCCCTGCAGCAGGGGCTGTGCACTGAGGTGAGCAAGTGGGCTGGGAGCTCCAGGGAAGCTGGGGCGGGAGGTGCTGACGGGCAGGAGGCGGCAGCTGGAGCAGAAGGGCCCACGTGCTCCCTCCCAGCTGCGTGGGGGGCCATGTCCCCTGGAGACTTGGGGGCCAGAGTGCCCTGGAGACTCGGGGGCGGGCGCCTCGCCTGGCCCCATGAAGGAGCGGCCTGCCGTGTTCCTGCCTCCCGCAGACACCCAGCTTGGGGGGCCTCCGATCTCTCTGTGCTTCTACACCTACCCTCCCTCCTCCTCCAGGCAGGGCTGGCTCAGTCTCCGGTTAGAAACCTCCAGGAAACCCCACAGGCCTGGTGTCCATGCCCCTCCTCCCTGCTACCCGGTCACGTCCATCCCCCTGAGCCCAGTCCACACCCCATAGCCAGGAGCATCCACTGTGCCTTGGCCAGCGTGCCTGCCCCTGGGACATCATGCCGACTAGCCACACACCCTTCCCCCTGGACCTCCACCCCAGAGCGAGACTCCTGCAGCCTGCGCTCTGCGGAGAGGTGAAGGTCACAGAGGCGAGAGGCCGGGCTGATGCCACTGCTCAGGGCCCCGAGGGCAGCGCCCTCCTTCCCGCCCACCCAAGCCCAAAGGCACCCCGTAGGCAGGACTGGGGCACCCATGCTGAGCCCTGGGGTTGGCACCAGGGCTGTGCCCTCCACCCGCAGCCGCCGATCTGGCCTTCCGGGCCCTTCCCACCTCTTCCCTGCCCGGCACCCGGAACACATGCGGCTCAAGCAGTGCGGAAGCAGGTTTTTTTAAATCTCTAAATTTGTTCTTGGAGGAGACAGCCTCCTGGTTCATTTTTAAATGCGAGTCCCGTTTTCATCCCCAACTTCCTGCAGCCTGGCTTCCTTGTCAGACACTCCCGATCTCAAGCAGACCCTCTTGGAAGACGGACATAAAGTACCCCCACCCCGTCACTTCTCACAGGAGTGGCTCTTGGGCAGGCTCTGGACCAGGCTCAACGGCGGCCTCGGGCAGGCAGGGGATGAGGAGGTCCGATCTGTGTAGCGGCGGGGAGAGACCTCCCCGGCACCCCAACCTTTACAAACCCCCTCCCGGCCCCTCAGCTCGGGGACTGAAATGCGGGCAGGGTTTGCTCGCTTGGCCCTAAACACAGCTTCCAGGCAAACGCAAAGGAGCCAGATCGGATCTTAAGGAGCCTCCCCCTCCTCCTTCCGCCACCCCCGGCTGGCTTCCCTGGTCTCCCTCTCTTGGCAGAACCTAGCCTGTGCAGTGGGGAGGGGGGATTGCTGCGGGTTTCCCTCCCAGCTGGACTCCTCCGCCCGTCTCCACGTGCTCAGCCTGCCCCCCAGCACTCCAGCCCGTGTAGTTATCTAAGCTGCCAGGTGTCAATCTGAGTCAGACCAGGTGATACCCAGCCATGGCCTGATAGCCAGGTGCCAACCTGCCCCCGCCCACCCCAGGCAAAAGACAGCAGCTCAGGGAGAGGACAAGGAGGCCCGGACGCCTGGTCAGGGGGCCTCTGTCCTGCACTGTCCTGTCCTGGCCACCCTTAAGCTGAGTCCACCACCCCCTCCAAGGCTTTCTGACCTGTTTATAGGTAGAGGGGTTGTACATCTGGGGGACTCCAGCCTCAGCTTGGTTCCCGGGGCCCCCACCAGGCCTGGGTGGGCTGAGAGCTGATCCAGAGCCTGGAGGAAGGGCAGAAGGAAGGGCTTGGAGGCTCCCCTCCCTCGTCCACTCCCAGCCACGCCCCCCAGGGAGGCTCCACCGGAGCCTGGGGACTCAGGTCCAGCTGGGGAGGGCTCCCCTGCACCTCTGTCTAAGGGCAGCCTCCTGGGGGCCAGCACCCCACACTGAGGGCATCCTGCAGAGAGCTCAGTCAGCCCCCCAAGGTCCAGTGCCTCAGGCTGCCCCCTACCCTACAGACGTCTGCTGTGCCCCCTTCACATGGCACCCAAACCCCGGGGCTGTCTGTGCTGAGCTGGGCGTGCAGGTGGCCCAGGGCACCCGGCTGGCGCCCTACATGTTGCAGGGATGGTTTCTATGCCACCGGGCCTGTCGTCTGGCCCCGTGGCTGCCTTCTCCCTCCTCCTCCAGCAGAATGCTGGCTCCTGTCCCCAACACCGGCAGGTCAGAGTTCCCTGTGCCCTTCAGCTGCCCAAATGTCCAGTCCTGAGTCCTGCCCCAGCCCCAGCCATTGGCCCCAGGTAGGAGGCATAGCGGCTGTCCCTGCAGGCACAGAACCTAGCAAGGATGGGCTCGGGCCCCAAGCCCAGCTCCCGCAACGTCCCCCCCTACCCTGCACCCCCGCTGAGCGCTCAGCACTCACCTTTGGCAGGAACAAGCTCCTTAAATCAGTGGTCTGAGCCGTCCAGCCAGCCCCTCCTGGAATTCCTGGAGGAATCAGATAGCGGCACAGCCTGATCCCCAGCAGGACCTGGGTCCCCAGCAGGACCCGGCAGCAGCGCACCGGCGGGAAGGACGCCTGCGGCCAGCCGCCTCCTCCTGGGGCCAGGGCTGACGGGTCAATGACACACGGAGGAGGAGAGGGAGNCGAGGTCACTGTCCACCCTCTTGGCCCTGACCCTCAGAATAGCCCCTCACTGTTCCCACCAGCAAGGACCCGCATGTCAGCAGCTCAAAGCATCCACCCGGTACCGGGCGGGTCATCAGCCACCCAGGCTCAGAGATGAAGACCAGCTAGCCTGGTCACATGGCCGGCCAGGGGCAGACGCCTGCTCCCTGGTGATGGTTCCCTGCAGTGGCCCCAGGAGGGAGACATGCAGGTGTGGGCTGAGCAGGGCGCACACACGCTCCCAACATGGCACGTGGTGCGACAACCCCAGAGAGCGTGCAGCCAGGGCACATGCTGACACACACACACGCCTGCACTCACGCACCCTCAGATGCTGCCCCTCCGGCAGTTCTTGAGTGCCCCCAGCAGACAGGTGCATGGGGTGGCGGGGGAGGGACCACTGGCCTAGAAGGAAGGTCGAGAGAGGCCCCTAGGGGGCCCTTCCACACTCAGACCCACCCACGGGTCTTTTGGCTGCCATGGGGAGACAGGTACCAGAGAGCCGTTTCCCCCAAGCCCAGGCCCCACGCCCACCTGGGCTCACCCTCGCCTCCCCACCCCATCTGCAGAGTGAGCACCTATCCGTAAAGGTGACTTGAGCGCAGGTCCTGGCACCTGCACCGCAGCGTGAGGTGCATTAAAGCCACCGTCTGGGGGGAGGGGACGCTGGTGGCCCTGAGATCTCCAGAGAAGCCTGACAAGATCAAGCCCCTCCCCAGGTCCATGGGGTGCAGACTGTTCCTTGAGGAGGGGTCCTGCCTGCCTGGGGACCCCAGAAGCGCCCCTCAGAGGCCCCTGGGCACAGCACTCTGCCCTCTGGCCCACCTCCAACCTGAGGACCCCCTCCCCCCACCCCAAACACGGAAGCTTTCAGCCTCCTTAGGAAAGTGTGACCTACATCAGGAAGCCAGGGGCACAGCTGCTAAGGCAGGCGCTGGCCGCTGAGAAATAAATTCACAACGTCTGGGAGGGGAGACCCCACCCAGGTAGAGAACGGAAACAAGTGAGAGTGGGGGGGGGGGTCTCTAGGCTCCAAGACCCTCAGCCCTGTGGGCATTTTTGTCCAGTCCGGGGACAGGGGCACAGAGCAGAGGGCAGCCCTGCTGAGAGAATCTGGGCAGAGATTGGTTAAGAGCTGAGGGTCGAGCACCCCGAGTCCCCCCCCAGAGCAGAAACAGGGGCTTTGTGCCCCACTNCCCTCAGTCCTGTGGGCATTTTTGTCCAGTCCGGGGACAGGGGCACAGAGCAGAGGGCAGCCCTGCTGAGAGAATCTGGGCAGAGATTGGTTAAGAGCTGAGGGTCGAGCACCCCGAGTCCCCCCCCAGAGCAGAAACAGGGGCTTTGTGCCCCACTCAGCCCCCTGCTACTCAAGGGCAGTCCAGGGGTCAACAGCACCAGCCTCCCCAGGGACTTTCTAGACCCTGGCCAGGCCGACAGAGTTGGAACCTGCCTCTTACAAGAGCCCAGGCAATTCAGGTATCTGGTCAAGTTTGAAAGGCCCTGGGCTAGGTCGCTCCTCTCCTGGGGGGCCATTTCAGGGGCCCGGGCAGCAGGGGGCGGTGCGGGAGTGGTAGGGGTGCTGGAAGCATCACCTCCTGCAGGAAGGCTCTGGACCAGGGAGACACGTTACCATAGCCACAAGCAGCTGTGCGTGGTCCCCGGTTCCCCAGCTATTCCCTGGGCTGAGACGCGCCGTCAGCCCCACTTGCAAATGGGGAAACAAAGGCTCTGGAGACTCAGTATCTTGTCTCAGGTCAGGCAGTAGAAGGTGGCAGGCTTGCTTCCGAGCAGTCCAGCAACAAGGCTGCTAACCCGGCTGTCTTTGCAGGCCTTTAGGCCAGTCCTGCTTTGCCCTGCCTGCACATGGAGGCTGCTGGAGTGGGAGGCAGGGGGCAGGGACAGGCTGCACCCTCTCAGCTGCCCAGCTTCACAGCTGACCCCACGTCTCCTTGTCCGCTGGCTCAGTGTACCTGACGCAGCGGTCACCCCCTCCCCGACGCCCTTCTCCCCAGGGACACCCACAGATGCCATGGGGGGTGTCCTGGGGGGCAGGGGTCTTCCTGGGGGGTTGGGGAGGATGCTTTCTAGAACCCCTGCTGCAGGGGCTGTGCACTGAGGTGAGCAAGTGGGCTGGGAGCTCCAGGGAAGCTGGGGCGGGAGGTGCTGACGGGCAGGAGGCGGCAGCTGGAGCAGAAGGGCCCACGTGCTCCCTCCCAGCTGCGTGGGGGGCCGTGTCCCCTGGAGACTTGGGGGCCAGAGTGCCCTGGAGACTCGGGGGCGGGCACCTCGCCTGGCCCCATGAAGGAGCGGCCTGCCGTGTTCCTGCCTCCCGCAGACACCCAGCTTGGGGGGCCTCCGATCTCTCTGTGCTTCTACACCTACCCTCCCTCCTCCTCCAGGCAGGGCTGGCTCAGTCTCCGGTTAGAAACCTCCAGGAAACCCCACAGGCCTGGTGTCCATGCCCCTCCTCCCTGCTACCCGGTCACGTCCATCCCCCTGAGCCCAGTCCACACCCCATAGCCAGGAGCATCCACTGTGCCTTGGCCAGCGTGCCTGCCCCTGGGACATCATGCCGACTAGCCGCACACCCTTCCCCCTGGACCTCCACCCCAGAGCGAGACTCCTGCAGCCTGCGCTCTGCGGAGAGGTGAAGGTCACAGAGGCGAGAGGCCGGGCTGATGCCACTGCTCAGGGCCCCGAGGGCAGCGCCCTCCTTCCCGCCCACCCAAGCCCAAAGGCACCCCGTAGGCAGGACTGGGGCACCCATGCTGAGCCCTGGGGTTGGCACCAGGGCTGTGCCCTCCACCCGCAGCCGCCGATCTGGCCTTCCGGGCCCTTCCCACCTCTTCCCTGCCCGGCACCCGGAACACATGCGGCTCAAGCAGTGCGGAAGCAGTTTTTTTAAATCTCTAAATTTGTTCTTGGAGGAGACAGCCTCCTGGTTCATTTTTAAATGCGAGTCCCGTTTTCATCCCCAACTTCCTGCAGCCTGGCTTCCTTGTCAGACACTCCCGATCTCAAGCAGACCCTCTTGGAAGACGGACATAAAGTACCCCCACCCCGTCACTTCTCACAGGAGTGGCTCTTGGGCAGGCTCTGGACCAGGCTCAACGGCGGCCTCGGGCAGGCAGGGGATGAGGAGGTCCGATCTGTGTAGCGGCGGGGAGAGACCTCCCCGGCACCCCAACCTTTACAAACCCCCTCCCGGCCCCTCAGCTCGGGGACTGAAATGCGGGCAGGGTTTGATCGCTTGGCCCTAAACACAGCTTCCAGGCAAACGCAAAGGAGCCAGATCGGATCTTAAGGAGCCTCCCCCTCCTCCTTCCGCCACCCCCGGCTGGCTTCCCTGGTCTCCCTCTCTTGGCAGAACCTAGCCTGTGCAGTGGGGAGGGGGGATTGCTGCGGGTTTCCCTCCCAGCTGGACTCCTCCGCCCGTCTCCACGTGCTCAGCCTGCCCCCCAGCACTCCAGCCCGTGTAGTTATCTAAGCTGCCAGGTGTCAATCTGAGTCAGACCAGGTGATACCCAGCCATGGCCTGATAGCCAGGTGCCAACCTGCCCCCGCCCACCCCAGGCAAAAGACAGCAGCTCAGGGAGAGGACAAGGAGGCCCGGACGCCTGGTCAGGGGGCCTCTGTCCTGCACTGTCCTGTCCTGGCCACCCTTAAGCTGAGTCCACCACCCCCTCCAAGGCTTTCTGACCTGTTTATAGGTAGAGGGGTTGTACATCTGGGGGACTCCAGCCTCAGCTTGGTTCCCGGGGCCCCCACCAGGCCTGGGTGGGCTGAGAGCTGATCCAGAGCCTGGAGGAAGGGCAGAAGGAAGGGCTTGGAGGCTCCCCTCCCTCGTCCACTCCCAGCCACGCCCCCCAGGGAGGCTCCACCGGAGCCTGGGGACTCAGGTCCAGCTGGGGAGGGCTCCCCTGCACCTCTGTCTAAGGGCAGCCTCCTGGGGGCCAGCACCCCACACTGAGGGCATCCTGCAGAGAGCTCAGTCAGCCTCCCAAGGTCCAGTGCCTCAGGCTGCCCCCTACCCCACAGACGTCTGCTGTGCCCCCTTCACATGGCACCCAAACCCCGGGGCTGTCTGTGCTGAGCTGGGCGTGCAGGTGGCCCAGGGCACCCGGCTGGCGCCCTACATGTTGCAGGGATGGTTTCTATGCCACCGGGCCTGTCGTCTGGCCCCGTGGCTGCCTTCTCCCTCCTCCTCCAGCAGAATGCTGGCTCCTGTCCCCAACACCGGCAGGTCAGAGTTCCCTGTGCCCTTCAGCTGCCCAGATGTCCAGTCCTGAGTCCTGCCCCAGCCCCAGCCATTGGCCCCAGGTAGGAGGCATAGCGGCTGTCCCTGCAGGCACAGAACCTAGCAAGGATGGGCTCGGGCCCCAAGCCCAGCTCCCGCAACGTCCCCCCCTACCCTGCACCCCCGCTGAGCGCTCAGCACTCACCTTTGGCAGGAACAAGCTCCTTAAATCAGTGGTCTGAGCCGTCCAGCCAGCCCCTCCTGGAATTCCTGGAGGAATCAGATAGCGGCACAGCCTGATCCCCAGCAGGACCCGGCAGCAGCGCACCGGCGGGAAGGACGCCTGCGGCCAGCCGCCTCCTCCTGGGGCCAGGGCTGATGGGTCAATGACACACGGAGGAGGAGAGGGAGGGACAGAGGGAGCCGCGGAGAGGGGCAGGCGGGGAGGGGCGCGCGTGTGCGAGCAGAGAGCAGCGGAGTGACAGCGGGGGAACATCCGCGATGACAGCGACAGGCGCGCACACGGGAGGCGGGCGCACGGGCGGGCGGGCTGGCGCACACACACCGGAGGCGCTCACCCTCGAAACCTCCCATTTCAGGGGGAGAAGCGGCCGGCTGTGAGCTCCAGGGGCAGGAGCGCTGTTCACCAGCGCCCCCCACCACCACCTTCCCTCTCCACCTCTGCAGGCTTTCCTGCCCTGGCTGCCCCCCACACAGCATCCTCTAGCTCTGTCCCCTCTCCCCTTCCCTTTGAGGACCAAGCGGCAGGACCCAGAGGGAACATCCGCGATGACAGCGACAGGCGCGCACACGGGAGGCGGGCGCACGGGCGGGCGGGCTGGCGCGCACACACCGGAGGCGCTCACCCTCGAAACCTCCCATTTCAGGGGGAGAGGCGGCCGGCTGTGAGCTCCAGGGGCAGGAGCGCTGTTCACCAGCGCCCCCCCCCACCACCTTCCCTCTCCACCTCTGCAGGCTTTCCTGCCCTGGCTGGCCCCCACACAGCATCCTCTAGCTCTGTCCCCTCTCCCCTTCCCTTTGAGGACCAAGCGGCAGGACCCAGAGCACAGAGGCCCCCGGGAAGCAGCGGGAAGCTGCTCTGAGTCTGTTCGGAGGTGGGAGCCTATTTCCCACCGCGCCTGTAGGTCAAAAGGACACCTTCTGGAGGGCGGGGTACACGAGGGCCCATCTGCCTGAGGCCCTCCAGGGAGGGGCCCCAGGCCACACAGAGTCAATGGCCTGCAGACACACAGAACCCCCACACAGCATCCTCTAGCTCTGTCCCCTCTCCCCTTCCCTTTGAGGACCAAGCGGCAGGACCCAGAGCACAGAGGCCCCCGGGAAGCAGCGGGAAGCTGCTCTGAGTCTGTTCAGAGGTGGGAGCCGTATTTCCCACCGCGCCTGTAGGTCAAAAGGACACCTTCTGGAGGGCGGGGTACACGAGGGCCCATCTGCCTGAGGCCCTCCAGGGAGGGGCCCCAGGCCACACAGAGTCAATGGCCTGCAGACACACAGAGGTCACTGAGCCTCGTGACCCCATACCAGGGCTATCTGGGGAGGGAGACGCAGGCAGGCTGGGCCGGGGCCTGGGGGCAGGTTTTCTGGAGAGCCCTGGGGTGAGCCTGGAGGAGCACGGAGGTGGGGAGTGGGGGCAAACCAGCCCCCTCCCCAGCCTGGACCTCTGGCTGGATGGGGAGAGACTGACATCAAGAGCTCAGAGGCCTCTCTACCAGTCAGTCAGGACAGAGGCATTGGAGAAATCGATATTCCAAGGAAAGGCAGGGGTTGACCTGAAGGAAGCAGGTCAGGGACCAGTCGGGGAGGAGCCGCCGGCCAGAGCTGGACCCTGGTGACCTTCCTGGCCTCTTTCAAAGCCGGCCCGATGGCTGGACATGTGGCGCGTTTGTCAGGGGTATCCAGCGTCCCTCTTCCTTTACGCCCGCTTTCGGGGGTCCGTGGTCAGCTCTGGGTGCAAGCTGAGAGACCCCTTGACACTCCTGCACCTTCTTTCTCTGTCTGCTCTGCTGGGCAACAGCAGGAGTGCCCGGAGGAAAGCAGCCTTCCCTACCAGGATCTCAGCCTCCCACCCTGCATCACGAGACTGGCCCCCACCAGTCGGTGACAGGACCTTCTGCTAAAGAAAGATGATGAAGAAGCCTGGATGCTATGGAGAGCTTCTAGTAGGGTGTTGGTAGGGTCCCCTTCTAATCTACTGTCTCTAGTGCCTTAACCTCTGGTTCCTCTGTGAGAAGCTGCTGTGATAATAACTGGCCACGATAGCTAGGAACATCCCTTCCTCTGAATTCTTCTTCTCAGAGGTTGTGCCAGTCTTCTTATGTATTTTGTATTGGCTGTCACGTAATCATTTTGTAACATTTGTGGCTATCATTCTCTGCACATGAACTTATTTTGCCATTAAAAAGTCACTTAACCAACACCAGTTCCACTTTTTAAAAATTTTTTAATTGAAGGATAATTGCTTTACAGAATTTTGTGGTTTTCTGTCATACATCATCAAGAATAAGCCATAGGTATAACCATGTGCCCTCCCTCCTATCTCACTCCCCACCCCATCCTTCAGCCTGTCACAGAGCCCCTGTTCTGTCTCTTATACACATCTCCGCCCCACACACCCCCTTGTCCCCCGGCTGCTCCCAGGACAGCATGTCCTTCCCAGCATCTGGAACCCTCACCTCACCCATGGGGCACCTTCCCCTCTTTGAAAACTCAACCAGAACTCCCATCCTGGTGCACGTGTCCGGCTGGACCTTCCTCCCTGACCCATATCACAAAGGACAGCTGTCTGAGGGTGGGTGGGTCACCCCAGGTCTACAACGGAGGGCCCTTGCAGAAGAGGGGTCTGCCTCCCCTGGCTGAGTGAGGAATGAGCAGGGACAGAGCTCAGCCAGGTGTCAGGGTCCAGAGGCTCTGACAACCAGCCATTAGCTGTTTGTTAACCGGACTGCGGGGTTTCTCACTGCCCCAGAGTGGACAGGTGGAGGACGAGTCTCTGGGGTCCCTGAGCACCGGCTCCCCAGCTGCTACATAAAGGGTGGGCCCCGTCGACCCACAGCCGCCCGACCCCCCAGGTCAGCACCGCCTGCCGCTGGGTTTCAAGGGCGAGGGGGATGATGGAGTTTCCGACTCCTGGGGCACGGCGGCTCCGGCGGGGCGGGTTTGTGCCTGTGCCGTAAGGCTGTTTTGTTTTGCCGTCTGTGATGACAAAGCAACGCGGAGGTGACAGCCAGGACGCAGAGCAAAGAGGAGCATCTTGATAAGCTGTCTGCCGCCTGGGGCCTTATTGAGGCTCTTTGTCTGCCAGCCGTGCGAGCGAGTGGGTCTTAAAGAAAAACTGCTTTGCAGGAAGCAGGCAGAGGAGGGCATGAGGCGGTGTGGATCAGGGGGACAGGCAGGGTGGGGGCAGAAGGAAGGGGGTCCGATCGCTCCCCCTCAGGTTGTAGCAGGTCCCCCTAGGGTCCGAGGTTGGGCTCTGATGCAAGGACCCGCCAAGCACAGGCCTGGGGGGGTGGGGACAGCAGGCTGGGAGGATGGAGGCCTCACCCGCCCTCAGCCTCAGCCAGGGACTGACTCTCTCTTCACCACTCCATCTGCAACCCAGGACTGAGGGGTGGTCTCACCTGCACAGAGCAGGCTTCCGGGGGATTGCCAGGCAGGGGTGGCCAGCCTGGGGCCCACTGGAGTGAGGGATGAGGTCTGAGAGCTGCCGTGGAGTCTCCCGAGGAGGCTGGGCTTTTTGATGGGGTGGAAAAGCACGATTCGGGTTGTGAGGCAGGCATTGAACAAAAGGGTTTGAAATGATTCGAGCCCCAGGTAAGGTGTGGTGGAACACAGTGAGTGAGCTGTCCTTAAATCCTTGAAAATGCCCCCTTCCTGCCCCCTTGTCTCCCCCGGGCCCCGCACCCTGCCTTCCTCACTCCAAACCAACCCCTGCTCTCAGCATCTAACAGCTCTTCCCTAGGAAATTACTCTTCGTGTCTCACCTGAATTCCCCAACTCTTAGTGGATTTCCCTGGGTCCTCCAGGGTACCAGGCACAGCTGGATCTCCAGCATCCAGCTCCCCCATCTCTAGGAAGGAGGGGGACCTCTCCAGCAGCCAGGACCCCCAGCTCTAGGAAGGAGGGGCTCCGAGTGGAGAGAGGAGTTCTGCGAGGCCCCCACCCCAAGGTAGGGGAGTCCTTGCAGAAGTGGCTCACCAGTCGGAGGGCTGACTCTGCAGAATCCACAAGCATTTATTTTGTTTAGCTCGAAACGTATTTATTGAGAGCCTCGTGATGTGCTAAGTTTTATTCTCTGGGCTAAGGAATTCCAGCCCCCTGCTCACTGTTAGCCCCCATCCTAGATGGGGCAAGACAGACTATGGATGAGGAAAGTAAATGTCATGCTCCCTAGAAAATAAAGGGTGATGAGATAAAATGTGAACGGCCAGTCGAGGGGAGGACCTCGTTATCCGGGAGGTCAAGACACTGCCTCAGGAGGTGCTGTTTGCACTGAGATCCAGTCGTAAGAAGGAGCACTTCATTAATTCTAGGGAAGTGCATTCCGAGGGTGGGGGTGCTGGTGGAGGGGAACGGGCGGCTGGTGCAAAGGCCCTGGGCAGGGAACAGGCTTGTTCAAGGGAGTTAGAGATTCGGGCTGAAATCAGAGAGATCGGCAGGGCCTTGGATGCCAAACCATAGAGAAGTTTCTATTTTGTTCTGAGGGCAGCAGGAAGGCCTTGGAAGGTTCTGAGCAAGGGAGAGACACAACTTCCCTCAGGAAGGTTACTCTCTAGGCTCCATGGGGAAGGATCCACTGGAGGCTCCGGGACATTAATCCAGGTGGGATGGGGGTAGTGGTGGGGTTGGAGAGAGTGAGGGGATTCATGAAGTTTGGGAATAAGGGCAGCAGCACTCTGGCGGGATGTGGGAAGATAGTGACCATTAGGTGGGCGATGTGGCCTCATGTGGGGAGGGTTCTCAAGGAGGCTCAGGCTTGGGGAGAAAGAGCCACAGTCGGGTTTTGACCATGTGAAGTCTGAAATGCATACTGGTGACCAGGGTGGACTGACAGCAAGTAGTGAGATGTCCCAAGTCCTAGGACCAGGGCCTAGGGCCTGGAGGGGCTCGTGAACCCACTGTGAGATGGACCCTGGTTCCGGAGAACAGGCTTGGGGCCTTGCTCCTCTGTCTCCACCCGTGAGCCTCAAAACCCGGTCTCATTAGGGAAACCTTGGCCCCGCCCTCTCGAGATGTCCTGGGTTAGAATCCCAGAATTTCTTCCAGTTTGGAAATGCCACACCTTCAGGAGACCTGGCCCTGAGCTATGGAGTGGCAAGGCTGAGTCTGGCTCTAGAAAGAGTCTGAGAGCTTGGACCCAGAGGCCAAGGTCAAGGTTTCTTGAATCCTGAACCATTCACGCTGCTCCCCTCTGGCCATTGTTAGAAGATGCCTCCTCTTTCGCTCAGCTTCTCCCTACAGGTGAGAGAAGTCTGTCTAAAATGAAGGGCAAGGGGACTTCCCCAGTGGCCCAGTGGTTCAGACCACGCTGCCAGTAGAGGGGGTACAGGCTCGCTCCTCAGGGAACTGAGATCTTGCGTGCCCTGTGGCACAGCCAAAAGACTAAAAAAGAATAAATAAAATGAGCATCATGGGAGGTTGTAACAGGAAAAACGAGGGGTAAAGCTGAGGGGCCTCCTGCAGCTGTAGGGAAAAATGGGGGAGGGGAGCGTCCTGTCTCCTTCCCACTCACTCCTTTCATACACACACCCCCCAGACCCGACAGCAGCAAAGAAGCCCCCGATTGTGGTGGGAAATCTCCCCGTTGGGGTCCACGGTCTCGTGAACGTGGCAGAACGCTGGGGACCCCAACCCATCCCTGTTTCCCAGAGGAAGGCGCCGCAGACCGCGAGGGGGCTTGCCCAGGTCCATCAGCGCCCTCCCGACAGGGGCTCATGTCAGGCCCAGAGGAGAGAGCAACCAGGGCCTTAGAGACCCCGGGCAGTAGGTCTTCCTTGTGTTTAGGGGCCGGTGACTTGGGCGTGGGTTCCGCTCCCCACCCGAGCCGTCTACCGTGTGGACTCAAGCTCGGGACTTCAGCTGTCTGACACCCGGGTTATTTTCTCTTCTCTTCATCCCTGACGTTTCCCTATGCTTCTCTTTCTCCACAACTTGCCTGTCTTCCTATTCTCTGGGCCCAGATTTCTCCTAGCCTCTGGGCATCACCTCGTGTTCTCCCAGCCTGTCTGGGGACCAGAGAGGCATGGTGGCTCTTGTCAGCGCGGCATCGAGCCGGGTTTTCCGGGGCTGGGAGCCTCCTGCAGGCCTGCTCACCGGGTCCTGCTTTGTAAGGAGGAGCCTCTTACGTGGGGGCCTGAGCGGGCCGGTGGAGGGGTATCGCTCCCACAGGGCCCTGGACTCCAACCTGGGTCTCAGCGGGAAAGTGGGACCGCCTCCCCGGGCACCCACCTCGAGTTCCCGACTCCTTGACCTCATCGTCGCATCTTGGGGTGTTTTCTGGTGTTGGCTTTGGAGAGACCGAGCTACGCGCCCCCCTGGCCCAGGCTGCCAGGTGCTCCCAGCCCTCTGCAGATGCACCTCCTCCCTTGGGCTGGGATCCAACACCTCTCTCACCCTCTCTTCGCCGCCCCCCACCCCGCTCCGCGGCAGCCGTGGGCGTCCAGATGAGGATGGAATTCCTGCAGCGCAGCTTCTGGGCCGCCACCCGGCAGGTGCGTGTGGGGGCGCGGGCGGGACTCTCAGGGTGAAGACCCCGACCTGGGCACCTGAGCTGCTGCCACCAGCGAGGCCCTGCCCGCATCGCAGCCCCGGACCCCCCGTGCACATACACAGTGCACACACGACAGGAACACACCATACACACGTCACACCACACACATCCCCCGTGTGCACACACCACTCTCACCACACAGGCATGTGACACACCCCCGCATGCACACCACAGGAGTCCTGTGGGCTCCATTCCCCACACACACCTCACACACACATACCATGCACACACACATCACACACAACACACAGCACACATACCATGCACACACACATCACACACAACACACAGCACACACATCACACACACATCACACACACCACACACCACACACATCACACACACGTCACACATCACACACACGTCACATCACACATACCACACACACACATCACACACAGCACACACACACACATCACACATACACACACCACACACAGCACACACACACACACATCACACACAGCACACACACATCACACACATATCACACCCCACACAGCACACATCACACATACCACACACATGTCACACATCACACACATGTCACATCACACATACCACACACACACATCACACACACCACACACNCTGGGGCTCAGTAAGTGTGTGTGTGTGGGGGGTTGTACTTTCTCTTCGGCCCTCCTGGGTCCAAGGGGGTCCTGGGCATGTGGCCAGCCGGTGTGATGGGGCAACTCCAGGCCAGGCTGGCCAGTGAGGATGAACTTTCCCACCCGAGAGGTCCAGACGAGGGGAGAGAGCGTCCAGATTCTGGCCCCACGGAGGTGGGAGGGTAGGCGCTGAGGTCTGAGTGTGTGCCTTGAATCCACATGCAGAAAGGTGCCTCCAGGGCAACGAGCCCACCGGATGGGGTTGGTGCTCTCAGAAGAGACCCCAGGGGGCTCCCTGCCCCTTGTGCTGCCAGGGACACACTGAGAACCCCGCCACCCAGGGGGGCCCCTCGGGCTCCAGCCCCTACAGCTGTGAGAAGAGCATCTCTGTGGTTCGTGAGCCACCCCGTCTGTGGGCTCTGCTCCGGATGTCTGAATGGACTAAGGTGAGTGGAGGGGGAAGCAGATGGGAGTAGGTGATGGGCGGCAGGAGGGGACTCTGGACTCTGGGGTATGCCCCCAAGGCAAGGCTGCAGACAAAACCGGGGGGCCTCGGGGAACCCCCCAGCAATAGAGCGGGGGAGACAAAACAGACAGATGATCGCCAGATGTGTATAAGAGACAGCATCACGCACCACACACATCACACACATGTCACACACCACACACATCACACACAGCATACACCACACACCACACACACACATCACACCACACACATCACACACCACACACACCACACACATCACACACACACCATACACATACATACCATGCAAACACACATCACACACAACACACAACACACACACCACAAACACCACACATCACACACATCACACACACATCACAACACACACCACACACACCACACCACATACACCACACACATCACACACACACATCACACATACATACCATGCACACACACACATCACACACAACACACAACACACATCACACACTCGTCACACACATCACACATCACACACCACACACACCACACAGATACATACTGTGCACAAACACATCACACACCACACACATCACACATCACACACCATACACACCACACACCACACACATCACACACACACACATCACACATCACACACACCACACACATACATACCATGCACAAACCACACCACCACACACCACACACATCACACACCACACACATCACACACATCACACACGTCACACACACGTCACACACATCACACCTCACACATCACACATGCATCACACATATCACAAACACGTCACACATCACACACCACACACATCACACACACCACACACATACATACCATGCACAAACACATCACACACCACACACATTACACATCACATCACACATACATCATACACACATCACACACACACATCAAACATGTCACACATCACACACACACATACATCGCACCACAAACATCACACACTCACACGCACACACATGGATACACAATTCATAGCTCTGCCCTTCCCTCCAGTGTGGTGCCGCGGAGGGGCCGTGCCAAGAAAGCTGCCAAGACAGTGTGAGTGCCTCCCCAGCGGGAAGGGGGTGGGGCAGCCCCTCCTTCCCCAGCCTGGGCTCCCTGCCGTCGCCTCCCCACATGGTCCAGCAGGGGTCAGTGTTAGGGCCTGGCCTTGACCTCCTTCTGGGCTTCTCCCCAGGATCTGGACTGCTTTGTCGTCGACAACAACGGGTTCATCCTGATCTCAGAGAGGCCCCAGGAGGTAAGACACTCAGAGGCGGAACTGGATGGGGTGGGGGTGGGGGCGGGCACATCACCCGGTGACCTCTACTGTCAAAAAGACCAGAAGCAATAATCCTTGCCCAGAGACAATCAGTAGACAGTCTGAAACCACGGCTGGCACTGAGAGATCCCAGGATCCAGCCTTTTCACCTCAGATGCCCAGAGGCGATCATCTGTCTGTTTTGTCTCCCCCGCTCTATTGCTGGGGGGTTCCCCGAGGCCCCCCGGTTTTGTCTGCAGCCTTGCCTTGGGGGCATACCCCAGAGTCCAGAGTCCCCTCCTGCCGCCCATCACCTACTCCCATCTGCTTCCCCCTCCACTCACCTTAGTCCATTCAGACATCCGGAGCAGAGCCCACAGACGGGGTGGCTCACGAACCACAGAGATGCTCTTCTCACAGCTGTAGGGGCTGGAGCCCGAGGGGCCCCCCTGGGTGGCGGGGTTCTCAGTGTGTCCCTGGCAGCACAAGGGGCAGGGAGCCCCCTGGGGTCTCTTCTGAGAGCACCAACCCCATCCGGTGGGCTCGTTGCCCTGGAGGCACCTTTCTGCATGTGGATTCAAGGCACACACTCAGACCTCAGCGCCTACCCTCCCACCTCCGTGGGGCCAGAATCTGGACGCTCTCTCCCCTCGTCTGGACCTCTCGGGTGGGAAAGTTCATCCTCACTGGCCAGCCTGGCCTGGAGTTGCCCCATCACACCGGCTGGCCACATGCCCAGGACCCCCTTGGACCCAGGAGGGCCGAAGAGAAAGTACAACCCCCCACACACACACACTTACTGAGCCCCAGGAGGGGAAGCCCAGACGCAGGTGAAGTCTGGAGCTCGGAGCAACCCCCTGTCCCTCCCTCTCCTCCTCCTCTTGCTCTCACAGGTGGGCCGATTCCTGGGGGAGGTAGATGGTGCACTCGTGACCCAGCTGCTCAGCATGGGGGTGTTCAACCAGTAAGTGGGGCAGGTGCCCCCCTCCCCGAATACATAGAGAGGAGGCGGGGTCAGATGCTAAACAGATGAGCTGCATCTTAGATCCCAACCTCAGAACCGCACAGGGACCCCCAGGGCTGTAGAGCAACCTCCTTAGGCCCGAGGCCTGCGGGGGTGGGAAGGGCTGAGGTCCCTGAGAGGGGGATCGAGGTTTGCTGTCCCTTGGCTTTGAGCAGCCCGAGCCCAGAAATGTCATTTTCTGACCTGCTGACAAAGACCCTGCTGCAAAGTCTCTCAGGGCGGGGTCTGGACTCACCCTGTCCCAATTCTGGCTTCAGAGTGACCATGTACGACTACCAGGCCATGTGCAGACCCCCGACCCACCACCACAGCGCCTCCCAGTCCCTGGTCAGCGTGAGTGTCCCCCGGGGCTTCCCTCCACCAGATGGTGGCCTGTCTCTTTCTCTCCAGGAACCAGGGCCCACCTTGGCCCTCTCCCACTGCCCCTGCCGCCCACAGTCCGCTCCCTCCCAGATCTTATCTGGCGGGACGGGGCAGTCAGGGCAACTGCTCCAGCAGAGGGGACAGCTGCAGCCCCCTTCTTGCCTGGTTCCCACCCTCACTCCCGCACGGTCCACAACCCATCAGGGATCCCATAGACGCCACCCAGGGTGATGACTGGCGTTATCCCGTCATCCGCTCTACAGCAGGAATTTCCCAGAACAGCTTTCCACTGATCCCGCTGCTGGGATGGGGTGGGGGGAGCCCGGGGCTCACAGTGTGTCCCCTCTCCCCCCAGCCCATCTCTGCCCTCCTGTCGGCTACCAGGTGGCTGATGAATGAGCTCCTGCTGTGAGTGAGGGGCTGGGGGCTTCATGCAGGGGTGGGCTATTAGAGGGCCCCTTGAAGGGAGCTGCTTGAGGTCCCCATGACCCCAGGGGAGGAGGCTGAGGTCTGGAGTGGAACCAGCCAGACACATACAATGCCCCCTCCTACACGCAGCTGCCAGGGGAGGGCCTCTGCACCCCAGGAGCCTCCGGACAAGGGTTCCCTGGAGGGAGGGACAGACAGCCCAGGGGCCAGTGAGGAGGGCGATCAGGACTCTGGCCGCTTCTATCCGACAGGCTCCTGCTGGAGTGGAGGGCCTGGGGCTCCTGGCATGGGGACCATGGAGCTGAGGGTGAGTGCTCGGTTGCGGGAGCCCAGAGCCCAACATCATTCCAGCCACCACTTGGGGGGAGGGGACTGCAGAGGGCCCAACACTCACGTCCATCCTGTTGGCCTCTCCATCACCTTCCCTCACCTCTGTGTGACGTCTTACCATCTCGGGACACCACGAACCTGTGTGACATCAACCATGTGCCATCATCCATCCCATGTAATGTCATCCATCCCACGTGATGTCATCCATCAAATGTGACATCATCCATGTGACATCATCCATCCCATGTGATATCATCCATCCCATGTGATGTTGACCATTCCCGTGTGACATCATCCGTTCCATGTGACCTCATGCCCACACCATGTGACACCACCATCATCACCATCATCGCCACCCCGTGCTGGGCCACACGACCTGGACAGCCAAGACCGTCTTCCATCATTGTAAGTAGAGCAGCCTAGGAGCCCCAGTGCTGGGCTGGGAGGGTCCCAGGAGCCCCTCTCCTTCCAGGACTCCTCAACAATGAAGGCCCCTCCCAACTTAGAGCCTCGCTCCTTAGGGGAGGGTGTGTAGCCCAGACCTCAGCCCACATGATCACAGCCCTGCCCCAGGGAAAACGGAGCCCTCCAGGACTCTCCTGGGCAATAGCTCTGACGACGCCAGAAGGACAGTGTCCTGTGGTCCAGAGGCCAAGGCCCCACACAGGGAACAGCTATCTGCTCACCCAGGAGTGGATGTGGGTCCTCCAGGGCGGCTGCCAGGCCTCTGAGTTGGCCAAGTCCTTTCTGAGCCCGCGCAAGTGACCACACAGGCCCCACTGAGGAGTCCAGGAAGTCTGGGCACTGGGCCCCCCACCCACCTCTAAGTGACCATGGGGTCGGTTGTGGGGGGAGGCCCAGGGCTTGTCCAGGAGCTATGTCTGGACATCTCTGGACCATCCACAGGGAGCAGGGCTGTCGTCTCCCAGGCCCCCCACACCCTGACCTCCTCTAAGCCCCTGGACATCACCACTGACGGTGAGGAGAGAGGCAGGCGTCCCCAGGGTCACCCAGGGCGTCACTCACAGTCAGCCGCTCCCTCTCCCCCGCCCCCCAAGTCCTGATGGCTTGCCATCTGCCAGTGTATGGAGCGTCTTCCTCCCGGTGCAGTGACCTCACTGCCCAGGCTGTCGAGGCCCACCCCTACGGGGGTGACCGAGGCCCTGCGTCCACACCCTTCCGTGTCCCCGCAGCCCACAAGCACAAGAAGCAGGACCTGCTCCAGCCCTGTGACACCGCCTATCCTGTGTTCGTCCACCAGACGGCCCTGCGGGAGGCCAACGGCACCATGGAGTGCCGTGCCTGCCAGAAGTGAGCGGGGAGGGGAGGGAGCTGGGTGGGGTCCCCGCGGCAAGGCCTCTGTGCCCACTTCCTCAGTGGAGGGACCACAGGCCTCAGCCCAGAGCACGGCAGCCAGGCGGGGACAGGGCTGGCATAGCGTCCATGTCGGCAGACAGGAAAGATGGTCCTGAGGCCAGGGCAGACTCGGGGAAGGAGGGCCAGCTCTCACTTAAACATCTGTCCACGCAGAGGACCGGGAGGCTGGAGGACGTTCCAGGAGTGGCTAGGGCACCTGACACCTGCCCAAGCTCCCGCAGGGAGGCCAGGCTCTGGCCCAGGGAGGCCGGGAGGCCTGGCTCAAAGTTCTGTGCTGCTCACTCCCACCCCGACCTCAGGCCACCGCCCACCCCCGGGATGCTCCATCCTGACCTGGAGGAGATGGCCTCCCTTAGGCTGTCCACTTGCCAGCATGCCCCTCCCCAGGGGCTTCCAGGATGTCCCTGGGATTCAGGGCACAAGCAAACTGCCTTCTAGTGGGACGCCTGGGACCCTGGCCTCAGACACAGCCAGCCCATCTTGTGCAGGCAGGCACTGCCACTGTAGGACTCCCACAGCCGGTTTCACGGGAATGTAGTTATTTGTACACTTATCTCGGAGGCTGGCAGGGTGGATACGGCGAACAGTGTGGGTAAAGCCAAGGCCTCAGAGTAGACGGACTTGATTGAAGAGGAACTGGTGACCTTGGGTGCATCACTTTACCCAGAGGCGTCAGCTTTCCCATCTGCAAAACAGGGATGATACTAACTTCATATGGTGTGAAGAAGGTTGAATATGTACATGTGAGTCTGTTGTGCACGTGTGTATGGGCACGTGGGTGTGCTGTGTGTGTGTGCACGTGCACGTATGAAGTCCTCTACCCCATAGGAAATGCCTACGGGCAGTGTCTGTGGCCAACTCCAGTGACTGCAACTGGCTTGCACCTACCCGGCTCCCAATCGGGCAGCGTGCGGGCCTGGGGCGCCACCTTGTGGCCAAGCGTGAGCACTGTAACCCCGCTGGGGGCGGCCCCTCCACACCGGCCTGTTTACTTGACATGATCTTGACTTACGCCTGTTCCCCGCAGACGTCAATAACGACTCCTATCCCCCTAGATGTCTGGGCTGCTTTCCCTCCAATCTGCTAGGAAAGGAGCAGGGCAGCTGCAAAGGCTTGTGGGAGATGTAAACCAGGTTGCCTCCCACCAGGGGGCTGACCTGGGCCCCCAAGCTCTCGCGACGCCTCCAGAAGAGCCTCCCTGAAGCCCAGCGTCCAGCTGCGCGGAGCTTCCACGAGCCAACCTCTCTCGTGTCCACAGGGCGTTTGTCATGCAGCAGGTCCCCAGCAGCAACCTCCTGCTCCTGGTGGCGGATCGCACCTGCGACTGCAGCATCTTCCCACCAGTGCTGCGGGAGGCAGAGGAGGTCAAATATATCCTCTGGGGCTCCAGCCTGTGTGTGTGGCGTCGGGGACGGCGGAGCGGGGAGGGCGGGTCATCACCGAGGGGCTCAGATCTAGAGAGGTGGGGCCAGCCACCCTCACCACCAACACCCTGTCCTTCCCAAGGCTCCAAGGGCTGACCTCTGACCCCACAAGGCAGTGAGGCAGCCAGTCCCACCAGAGGTTCCAGAACTGAGTCCCCAGAGGCTCCCAGGTGGCTCAGACTGTAGAATCCACCTGCAAAGCGGGAGACTTGAGTTCGATCCCTGGGTCAGGAAGATCCCCTGGAGAAGGGAATGACTACCCACTCCAGTATTCTTGGGCTTCCTTTACTCAGGCAGTAAAGAATCTGCCTGCAGTGCGGAAGGCCTGAGTTCAATCCCTGGGTCAAGAAGATCCCCTGGAGAAGGGAAAGGCAACCCACTCCAGTACTCTTGCCTGGAGAATCCCATGGACAGAGGAGCCTGGCAGGCTACAGTCCTTGGGGTCGCAGAGTCGAACACGACTGAGCGACTGTCACAGATACAGGCTCCAGCGTCATCTCCGCCTCAGCTGTGCTCACCTTAACANCCCTGGAGAAGGGAAAGGCAACCCACTCCAGTACTCTTGCCTGGAGAATCCCATGGACAGAGGAGCCTGGCAGGCTACAGTCCTTGGGGTCGCAGAGTCGAACACGACTGAGCGACTGTCACAGATACAGGCTCCAGCGTCATCTCCGCCTCAGCTGTGCTCACCTTAACAGTGACCGCTGCACATAACGCCTCCATCAAGTGCGACAGGATGCGTTCCCAGAAGCTCCGCCGGCGCCCGGACGCCTGCCACGCCTTCCATCCAGAGGTGGGGGCTGGGGTGGAGGGCTCTTCATCCCCAAACCTCGGCCCAAGCCTGTACCCTTCAGACGTGAGAGCTGGGAGGGCACCTCATGTGCATTCGTGCAGGGAGGGACCCGGCAGTGTGCTTATGATGAGAGCTGGTCTCCTGGGGGCCAGGCCCCTGGTAAACTTAGACACAGCTTCCCCACATCGCCCCCAGCGCACTTGGATCCACGGGGTCCAGGAAACCATTACACACACAATACTGCGGTGACCAGCCCTGAACACCGTAGCTGGGCTTCCTGTACTCGAGTCGTCCTTGCTAGACACGCTGAATCCACAGCCAGGATACTCCCAGAGTGCCCGGCTTCTCTGCAGTCACTCTAAGGGGATGACTCCACAGCCCTTCCATCTTCCTTCTCCTAGAAGCAGGGGGTGGGGGGCCAGGGCTCCCTCCACTTGCTGGAACTCCCCTCTCCCTCAGCCCTTGGTCCCTCTTAGTCCCAGAACCTCCCTCCCTCCTCCCAGTCTCCCAGTCGCCTCTGCCTGGACGGGTACCTCACTGGGAGTGCTCTGGGTCCGCAGGAGAATGCCCAGGACTGTGGAGGCGCCTCAGACACCTCGGCTTCGCTCCGCCTGCTCCTGCTGCCTCTGTGGGCCTGGGTGCTGCCACACCAGCTGCTGCGGTGACCCTGCCGCATCAGGCCTGCTTTGGCGCTGGGAAGTCAGCAGTCCACCGCGCTGTCTGGCGCTCTACAGCTGGGTTCTTGCCCAGGGCCATGCTCGTCAGTCATGGGCCTCCTCAGATTGCTAGTGGAGTCGGAAACCCGTCCTGAAGACCTTCTGGGGTGCCGGGCACCCTCCACCCCACGTCTCAGTGGGCAGTCTTCCCCACCTCCTCCTGGGGAGTGCAGCATGAGCTCAACCTGGACCAAGATCAGAGAGCTTTCGTTCCATCTATTCCCCCAGAAATCCAGACCCAGCCAGAGACAAGGCAGCTCTTTCTAATGAGCCCGGTTGGTCTTCAGTAGAATCCAAGGACTTCAATGTCCTGAGGAGGAGAGGAATGAGGCTGAGGGCAGAGAGGGGAGGAGGGCAGGAATGCTCCCCAGCAGAGATGGAGCTGCCCCAGGGTGAGGTATACAGCAGGGCAGCTCAGTCTCACAGTTGAAGCTCAAGAAAGGTGTGTGTGTGTGCGCGTGCATGAGAGAGAGAGAAGGCAGGTCCTTTACATGAACATGGCTGCGTGTGATGCCCACAAACTATTGCTATTTTAAAAATTTCTATAAATGTCTTTGGCAAGCCCTGACTTACCATTTGCCTCTTCCTAAGAAAAACCTAGTAGGTTAGCGATACAGCTGCTGCACTGGAGAAGGGTGCAAGTCCAGGGCAGGGGGCAGGACCAGTTGCAGCCAGAGGGGTCCTAGCAAAAGACTGGTCTTCAGGGAGGCATAGTCAGGGGGGTCCTGAAGGCTCCAGAGCCCCTGGAGGCCCAAGGACACAGGGTGGTCTTTTTCTGGCTGCTGATCTACAAGATCACCTGACTCTGGCCTTGGAGCTGGAGCTTTGGGGAGCACTCCCATTTGCAAATTGGAGTCCAGTGAGGGAGACGGATGCATCTGGGCACACCCCTCACCCAGGGGTCTCAGGGCCGCAGCTTCCTCCCACGCAGACCTGGCTCCCCAGGGACTGTGGTCCCCACTGTGGGAGTGACGCTGAAGGCAGAACGGCACAGAAACCCTGGGGTGGCCTCCGATCTCTACGTTCAGCCGGCCTCCCTGGAAGAGGTGATCATGATGTGCGAGGCGTGCACGTGGAGTCCGTATCTTGAACCTGAAACCATGTGGCCTGCGGTTGGCACCCACAGCGTGTCACCAGCTCTCCTCTGAAGCACTTGCTTTCTTGGCAAAGGGGAGGGAGAAAGGACATTGGAACAACAGGCAAGGTCACAGGTGCCCGCCGGGTGCAGGTGGGCAAGGAGGCAGCAGGAGTCCCCTCAGGTCAACTCCCCACCTTCATGTCACAGAGCCCTCGAGGCAACAGCCCCTCCCTCGCCATGTCCTTCTGGGGCATCGGAGCGTGTCCAGATCCTGACCTCTAACCTCTCTCCAGGACAGCACCCTGTTCCCCCTCCCCACAACCAGGAAGAGTCTTTTCAGGCAATTTATCGATGCTCTTGGCCACACAATTTAAAAGCCACGCTTAGAAGTATTGGGGCAGCTCCCAGCCTCAGCCCCGTCTCTGTGTGGCCAGGAGGGGGCTATGGGGCCAGGACTCCCTGTCAGAACCGATGGAAGCAAAAACCGTTGATACAATAAAGCTGCTCTTCACCTGGGAGAAGAGAACATAAGCCCTGCCTTCGGAGGTCAGAGCTGTTCTTGCCCTTTTCTGTTTTGGTGGTTCTAACCCTCTGCCACCCACCACTATCGCCACCACAGCCCAGAGGACAGCAGGTGGCAGCCTAGCTCACGCTAGTGAGCCGTCACCGTGGTTTCAGACCAAGCGAAGTCGCTCAGTCATGTCCGACTCTTTGCGACCCCATGGATTGTAGCCCGCCAGGCTCCTCAGTCCTGGAATTTGCCAGGCAAGAATACTGGAGTGGGTTGCCATTTCCTTCTCCAGGGGATCTGCCCGACCCCGAGAGTGAACCCAGGTCTCCCGCATTGCAGGCAGACACTTGACCGTCTGAGCCACCAGGGAGGCTCAGACCAACAGAGTTAAAACCAAAGTCACTGAACAGATGACAAGATTCTGGGGGAGAGAGTCCTGAATTCCCTTTTCCTAAAAAAAAACCTGTGGATGCCCGAGGGTGCCAGGGCTGCCAGCTCTGTCCTCAGGGCAGGGGTGTGCCAGCTCCTAAGTCACCCCTGAGCGTGTTCTAGTGCAAGTGCTGCTGAGACAAAGGCCTGAGCACCGCTCCATGATGTCAAGCGGGAGTTCATTCCAGAGGGCAAGGGAGCGGACGTCTCCAAGTCAAAGACGCAAACTCGGGGAAGAATGAGGGCAAGAGCTTGGCACAGACGCCAGCCCAACCCTGCAGCTCGAGTGAGGGATGCTGACTTGGAGTGGGGCAGGGACAAGCTCATAGGTAAGGAACTAGCTGTCTCAGCAGGCCCAGATGCTGTCCCCAGAGCACTGTCCCCAGGTCAGGGTGGCAGGGGCGGCAATGACAGGCCATCCTTCCTGCCCGGCTAGACTCCCACCATCACCACTGAAGGCAGAGTCACACTAGACCAGTTTGCCGCAGGTCACGGGGCTGGGGGCGGGAAAACCCGCCCAGCATGACACAGGGGGTGGGGTCAGCGCTTGAGCCCTGACCGAGCAGGACATTTGGAGACCAGGGGTTACTCACGGGAGCAAAGGCGCCTGGAGCCATCTCCAGGCCAGAGAGCCCTAGCCAGTGTCAGGCCAGGATTCAGATGCGTCCTTATCCACTTCCTTTCCTGCACCACAGGTATCAGCAAGAAAAGGGCGCCTACAGACAGCTCAGCAAAGGACTCAGGAAAGCCAGGGGGTGTCTGTAGGTCTCGGGCAGGATGGGAGGGGCAGGATGGGAGGGGCTTCCTTGGCAGTTAAGACCTGGCCTTCCAATGCTGATTCAATCCCTGGCTGGGGACTAAGATCCCACATGCCTCGCATCCAAAAAAATCAAAACATAAAAGAGAAGCAGTGCTGTAACAAACTCAATAATTAAGACTTTTTAAATGGCCCACATAAAAAAATTAAAAAGTAGGACGCAACCCAGTGTCCAGCCTCCAGGTTCCCTATTTCCTATACCTAAAATGAGAACTCATCCAAATGCTGGAAATCCCCCTTGAAGAAAACTAAATATACCCAAGGCAAAAAGGGCTGGGACCTCCTCTCTTCTCTTAAATTACACAGAAGGGTTAACAAGCCCCCAAAACCTTTCAATCAAAACACACAAGTCTTTTATTTTTGGTCGTGCTGTGCAGCAAGGGGATCTCAGTTCCCCGCCCAGGGATCGAACCTGCAACCCCTGCAGTGGAAGCCGAGTCCTAACCACTGGGCTGCCAGGGAAGTCCCTACATGAGACCATTTGATCTGAATTTTCCTCAGTGCAGACTGTGTCGCAAGAGTCAGACTTACCTCTCCTAATCTCACCTACAAAACACGAGTGAAACCACAGATCTGCCCACCGGGTGCTGGTTACAATTACGCCAAGTGCCAAGCGCTTTGACACACCCCCTTGCATGATGCGTTCTTCACGTATTATTTTTGTACCTCTAACGATAAATGAGCAACTGCCCCTTGGAGCTGGCTGTCCCCTCCACTCTTGTGCCTGGGACCTCTGTTATGATGAAAGTGTAAGGAAGGCCGGAAAGGCTTGAGTTGGACATGAGCACGGGTTTTTATACTGCACCCTCTTTATTAACTCATCATCATCCTGCCTGCCATCATTAACCCGTTAGGAAAATTAAATGGAAATGTGAAATATACAAATTACAAGATTTATCTAATTAAAACTGCCAGAGAACATTTTCAACTTTCGCACTCATTACACTGCAAGAAGGACAGTATACAACATGACTTTCAAAAAATTGGTAGCCCAACGATAACGAACCCCTAAGTGTCCTGAGATACTCTATTCAGTATAGAAAATACCTTTGTGGCCAAAGAATCCTGACTATTAATAATTTCACAAGAGCTTAATTTGTTGGTCAGCCCACAAAGAGCCTTTTCAGAATGGTCTCCAGAACTCAGAGTGGGATGTTTCCAGAAATTTAAGCTTCAGTATCTAAATGAAGGCTTCAAGTTAAGAAGTACCAAAAGCTATGGGGAGGGAAGCTGAGGCAGCTTTATGTCATGGGGCGGGGGTGGGGGACGTCTGGTTGGTGATCACGTCACTTTCTAAGGAGCCAGGTGCAGCTCCTCTTCTGGAAGTGTGGGAGGGTGGGGGCGGCTGGGCCCCGGACTACTGGTGGTGTCCTGGGGGCTGCACACAACACATTGTCTCCCCGGGCAGGTGACCGGACGCAAGGCTGGCTTCTGGCTGGCATCCTGAAGCCCAGTGAGCCTCCTCCCAGGGGTGCAGTGGGGCACGGTCTTGTGGGCCGTGCTCCCTGGAGGGGTAATACTGTTCTTCCACCTGCACACGGCACCAGCGCACCCAGCACCGGGGGCAGTGCCCTCACTCAGGACCAGAACACTCCCGAGTTCTAGCGAAGATGCTTGCTTCCTGGTTCCCAGGTTTCGCTGGAGATGCAGGGGGAAGGAGACACCTAACCAAGAAAAAACCCACACTGCGTAAGCGGGAGGCCTTCCCATGCTCCCAGACACTGGTGGGAGGTGGCCAGCAGCTCGGGACCTTGTTCATGTCTGACACCTGCCGTCCCGGGTGCGATTCAACCACCAGAAGTCTGCTGAGACTAAAAACTGGACTCGGAGATATGTGGGCAGGTGCAGGCCTCCCAGGAGCCAGACCCTCCGCAACGGACTCTGACACCCCCGCAGGACACCTCTGGGGCTCGAGCAGCCTTATTTGAGCAGCTCCTCAAAGACTCAGCTTCAGGGAGCCAACCAGACTCCCTGGCAGTAATCTATCACTTCCTTCTAAACCTTCACACCACACCACCCCTAGAAAACTGGGGTCTGGGGGTGCCGGTCACCCCAGCACTGGTGAGTAAAGGGCTCTCGCCTCAGAGGTGTGCTGCTGGCTTCCCTGTTCCTGGAGACCTGACCGGGCCGGCACGGTTGAAGGGGGTCAGGTTGGTGTTCACGTGATCAGCCCCCAGGCACCAGGACAGCACCACAGGGAGGCTCTCCCCCTGGGCCCCTGTACGGCTAGCCTCAGGCCAGGAGCCATGGTGCCAGGGAAGGTGGCCTCTCTCCTGGCAAGGGGCTGGGGCTGAGGGGGAGGTAAGGCAGTGATTCTCCTGGAGGGACTCACACAGAGTGGTCCAGAGCTCCACTGCAGACACCCCATCCCCACCCCTGCAACCAGCCGAGCCCCCACAGCACTGAAAAGGACGCGGAAAGCCCTGAGGCTTCCCCCAATCCCTGCCAGCCTCGGTGATGTTCCTGGGTAGGTGGCACAAACAAGTTGCTCAAACTGACACGTCACTACTGCCTCGATCTCACACACCCCACTTTCCCCAGCAAACACACGCTCCTGCCTCGGGCTCTCCAGGGTCGCCAGGTGGGGCGGGGCGCTGCCGCCCCGGGGCCCAAGGTGTCCCCATCGGCAGAAGGCAGCCAGGGAGTCGGGTGTCATACATTCTGGGGCAGTCGCCTGATCCTCCGGCAGTCACGTGTGCAAAATTGGAACAGCGTGTGGCTCTTGCGTGTTTCGTTCTATACAAAAGCCTCCCTCCCTCCCCAGCCCTGTGGTTTAAACATTTATATAAACTTTTATTTAAACAGTAAGTTAGAAATCTTATTTACATTAATTTCTTTGTTCTCCCAAAAGGGCATCTAAAATCACACTGCCACCCCTCAGAGAACATAGTAAATGTTCGCCAACACTGGTCGGTGTCACCGTTTCTAAGGAGAGAGGAGGGAGGAGGAGGCGCCTCCAGCCGACGTCCCCGCCGGCTACAAGCGCAGAGGCCAGTGTGCCCGGGGCGCGAGCGCCCTCCGTCGGCCAGACCCAAGAACGAGGCAGGGCTGGGCCATCTCGCCTCTTCTCCACCTGTGAGGTGTGATTTACTTTTGTTTTCTCCTCCCAGGTGCGGACCACGTGGAGCCCTGGGGCGTCACGAAGCCCCGCGCGGTGGGACTCCTCTGGCGCTGGCATCACGGCCAGTGGGGGTCACCGTCCCCGGCCTCTGGCTGCTGTCACAGTGCGTCCTCTTCACTGCAGCCTCCGCCTACCATGAAACGGAACTCCTGAAGGTTCGAGACCCCGTGGAAGTGGACGAACGCGCCAGCCACCACGAAGATGTGGAACAGCTGATGAGAGTGAAACTGGAGATAGAAGCGGGGAGGGCAAGACGTCATTAAATGCCGGCAGAAGATCCCGAAGACCACGCGGAGCTGGGGCGGGGGCACCCCTGCTCTCAGAGCACCCAGCAGGCACATGGCATTCTGCTGAGGCGAGGCCCGCTGTCCCCACAGAAACGGCGCTGCAGCCCCAAGCTCGGGACGCAGCACACTCCTGGCGCCGGGGACCCAGCAACGCGCTGCGTCTCCTGTGCGCTCTACCACAGAGTACTGTGGCCATCTCAGGATACCCCACCTTCACTTTAGGGCCAGGGCTCTCGCTGCTGTGAGAATCTAAAGGGGCCGCTGATCCGACAGAAGGCAGGGCTCAGGCAGTCATGAGGGCGATGGGGAGCAGCTGTGCACACAGGGGAAACTTCGCTCCCTCCCTCCCACTCAACTCCCAAAGTGCAGTCTTGGTTCCTAACAGGCCATGGACCAGGACTCGTGTGTGGACCAGTACCAGGCTGCCCACTGGTCCCCTGCATTTTCTCCCCCTACTCTTTCCCCCTCTCGGTTTACCTTTAACGACTGTCTGGTTAGCCCACCTCCCTTCCAACCACACACACAGATCAGTCTCTCGTTACTAATCACTGAAATCTGGTGCTGAAAGGACCTGGGTAAAAACCTAGTCTGTTCCCCTCCTCCCACACATGAGACCAAACGGAGGAGGCCTGAAAATCTGCTGCCCGGCACGGGGACAGGGTGACAATGACTCCACGCCTGCCCTGAGGGCAGCGCGCTGAGTAAGGAGCACCCGAGCTCCCGGGCCAGTCCTGAAAAGGCACTGCTGGCGGCGGCGGCGTGCCCTCAGCCCCGCACTCACCTCGTTGACGCGGCTCAGCGGGAAGCTGGGGCGAGGGTACTTCCTCAATCGTGTCACTTCCCTGGGTGCCAGTAACTAACTCAAAGATGGGACGGATAAGACTGTGAACCCTGCCTGCCCCCAGCTGCCAACCACACTTACCCAGATGTCACACTTGCCGGGGAAGAAGCGCTCGGGGATGCGGGCGGCGTACAGGGCCGCCCCCGTGATGTACAGGCCGGCCATGAGCAACAGCCAGCCGATCTGCCCGATGGTGGCGGCCTTCAGGAAGCCCTCCGAGATGACGTAGTGCAAGGCGGGGATGATCCCGCTCAGGCCGAGGCCCAGAAACACTCCTGGGAATCACAATGACACAATGGAGACAAAGAGAAAGGAGGAGGGACAACTTGGCACAGTGCCAGGGACTCTGTAAACTGAGCATCTCAAAAGCGGGATGCAACATTAGCTTCTAGTTTGGAAGGAAAAAGAAGGTTCTTCAAACTCTGGGATTCTGCCATGCAATTCAGCACGGCTACGTTCTAAAAAGAGATCTGTTTACAAAGGCAAAGAGAAAGCCTCCTGCTGAAAAAGCCTCAGCTCTACAAATCAGCAGTCTTCAAGGGGCTTAGAGTGATATGCTGCTGAATGCCTCAGGAACCAACAACTCAAGTAGTTGGCTTGCAACACCCTATATGCACTTCTTTATAGGATGCAGGCTATAGTACAGAGCAGTTCTATATAGTTTATCCTCCCTTGAGACAACGGACACCCCGGGGTGAGAGTGAGGTGGGGCGGGCGATGAGAGAGGGAGGGGCCCCAGAGCGCCAGCCAGACACCCCCCCGCCGTCGGACTGCCTTCGAACCCTCTACACCAAGTGATTACAAACTTCTGGACACGCCCTAGGTTATAAGACTAAACTGAGTCTGGATCACCAATTTTTTTTTTTTTTAATGAACTGAAATAAAACATATCAGACTGTGTCAAGTTGAAGGTTAAGTACCATTTTGTCCAAGTTTTGTAATTTATGTTACTTATGTATTATAAAGACGTGTCTAGGGTTGTAAAAGAAAACCTCACGATCAGAAACAGCCTAAAGGTGCCCGGGGTGTAAAGCCACCATGAAGTGTGTGCCTCAAGCACCACACGGACAGGAACTGCAGCTAAACTGCGGCTTGGGCTTTAACACACAATGGTTTAAAGCAAAAAGACTGAAAGGATGAGTACTCAGGCTCAGCAGGCACTGGGTGTGGCAAAGAGACCAGAGGCAAAACCACTGAGGGCACAGCCCTGGCTCCAACGGGGTCAGCCAGGCCTTCGCACAGGAAGGAAGGGGCTTTCGGTTGGTTTCCAACCAAATAGGCATGATCCTGAACATAAAACCCTCTTCATCCTGTGCCAGAGAAGGTGTGTGCTGTCTCTATAACACCATCAGTTTGGGAGTAAAGACTCCTTTTTTTTTTTTTACACATTTTAAAATGAAAAGACACAGAAAGGAACCATCATTTCACAAAAGTTATAGAGCCACAGCCGTAAGGACCACGTACAGCCCTAGACTCGTGTAAACTGTACTATCAGATGCATCAGCTCAGCACCCACCCCCACTGATGCTGTGAGACAAGCAGGGACACCCCAACATTACAAGCCCCTCAAGAACAGGAACCGTGACTTCATCTCTGCATCACTAGTGCCTAGCCTGACGCTTGGCCAACCGTGGCCCTCTTGTGCAGACTGGCAGCACGGAACCCCAGTCTGGGCTTCTTACCTGCTCTCACGCCCCGGTACTGGGGGGTGGCGAACATGTCCCACTGGGAGACGATGATGGCTGCGATGCCCAGAACACAGATAACAATCAAGTAGATGAAGCAAGGTTGCGGGTTACAGTAGAAGGAGTAATAAAGCCACGGGACAAAGCTTCCCATAATCAGAAGAGCAATGCCAGAGTAATCCAGTCTAGGAGAGGGGAAAAAAAACCCATTTACTGTTGAGCATCGCTGCCCACTGCGGCTTCCACGCAAGAGTGCCCGGCAGGCAGCATCGTGGGCTCTGCCGACGCTGCTGGACGCGCTCCTGAGCCCACGGGCTTTGGACCACTGGTCCAAACAGGGACTCTGCAGATACTTACTTGGAGAAGATCCGGGAGACCCCTTCTGAGTGGCAGTAGACTGTGTGGAACAGCCACGAGAAAGAAAGGCAGAGAATGGCCCCCAGGAAGAATAATCCGAAGACCACCTTTTCCTGCAGGGGGGCCACAAAGGAGATGTTGGGGCGAAACATATAAAAGATCCCCAGGCACAGGAAGAACACACAACCTAAAAAGGACGGAAGAAAGCCAGGATTACTACCTTCTGAAGAGAGCGCTACGTATCGATTACGTTTTCAGTCCTGACATCGGAATCAAAATTCTTCCGAACAACTAAACCTTATCCAAAACACTGGTCTGCTCCAGACACTGTTGGTATCACATGCCCTTCAGCTTCACAAGTTCAGTATAACAGGGTAACTTGTGATTAATCCAAAAAGAAAACAGACAAGGCCTGCTAACTAAGCCCACCTCTACCTCTAGATCCATAAGAAATTCCATTTATAATGTTTTCGGCACACATGCTACAGCCAGGTTTCAAAGGCCCACTTGGCAGTTTCTTTTGCAATGAACGCTGACCCCTCCAAACTGCTAGGAAATACAGCTTGTCTCTACCAACCGCTCTACGGAACCACCTGCGGCTCTGGTCCTCACCAGCTGGTCCACAGAGTTAGGAGTTAGGGACAGTAAAGTGCTATTTGGGCAATTTCAAACCAGTTTCTAAACTGTTCTTCACAGTAAGATACCACATTCTCACTGCTCAGGGAAAGGCTACTTAACTCAAGACAAACACAGAAATTAAGAAGTTAAAACATGTGCTAAGTGATTCTGTGTGATCATTTAGCAAAGTTAGAAGTCAGCAACAAACTCGATCTCATTCTCTACTCTGATCTGCTCTCTGATTCTGGAGAACTTGGAGGCACAGAGGAAATCAAACGTGTGGTAAGATGCGTACATTAAACAGGGAAAGGCCAGACTACTCAATACATTCACCAGGCTGTGCGATCATCACTATTTCGTTTCAGAACATTCTCAATGCCCCAAAAAGAAGTCTCGCACCTGCTCAGCCATCTCCATCACCCCACGCCCACGCCCCAACAATCCTAACAAGCACTGATCCACCGGACTTTCTCGCTCTACGCGTTTCCCCATTTTGGGTACTTCGTGTATATGGATCACAGTGTCCGGCCTTTGTGTCCGGCTCCTTTCACTTCACACGAGGTTTTCATGGCTAGCCTGTGCCATCGCCCATTCTCAGCAGTCCAGCCCTTTTCAGGCTGTACAATACTCCACTGCATCCACATACTACACTTTATTTATAGGTCAGGTGATAGATACTTGGTTGTTCCCACTTTCCCCTTACGATGAATAAAGCTGCTAAAAGCATTCATGTACACACCTTTGTGGGAATATGTCCTCAATACTCTTGCGTATATACCTAAAATTGCTGGTAACTCCGTTTAATTTTCTGAGGAACTGTCAAACCGTTTTCCATATAGATTGGGCCATTTTCCATTCCACCAGCAATGAGTGAGAGTTCTTATCTTTCCATATCCGGGCAAAGACTTGTCACTTTCCATTTTCTTGATAACAGCCACTCTTGTGAGTGTGAAGTGGTATCTCACTGCACTTCCTCAAATGACTCACGATGTCATTGAGCACCTTTCTCATATGTTCACTGGCCATGCATAATGACTTTTAAAAATCAACTTACTTCTGTGAAATAACTGCGTTCCTCTCCGTGCTCATTAAAGTATTACAGCCAACTCTGCACAGCGCCTTTTCCTCGGCCTGGTTTAAGGACAGGTCTGAAAACCTGGTGTAAACTGGAGCAACCAGAGACAGCCACTGAAGAGCTGCACCACCAGCAATCCAGTGAACGGAACGGCAAGCTCAAGACTCTCTCTCTAAGCTCTGTCCTCGCCCTTCAGTACAGCGGTGGCGGAGGACCAGAGAGGTCCCGTTAACCACTACTCTCACATACCCAAGAGATGTGTCCAGATGTTGCCTGTTTCCGTGTGTATTCTGAAAATGCTCTTAAAACAGGCGCGGAAAGAAGGCATCGGGGGCCGGTGTCCATGCAGGAGGAAGTCGTTGTCCTTGAGCCACTCAGGTAGCACGTCGTGAGGGATCACTCGCCATCGACCTTCCCAGACCTGGAAGAGGATCAGCAAATCCTTCTGTGGGTTTAACTGTCGATTTAGCAACACTGACGGCTATCTCTTACCGCATTGCCTTACAGTGAGATAAAGTAAACTGCCTTCAGAAGACAAATGCATTCAAAGGCATAATGGCCTATATCCTGAAAAACTGACTGAGGAAAAAAATACATCTTTTTATTGGGGTAGGGGAGCTTTTCTAAGGAAGAGGAAAGAGCAAGTGAAGTTACAGAAAATACCCAGGCGACTTCCCTGGTGGCCTAATGGTTAGGACTCTGCGCTTTCACTGGGGAAGGGCCTGGGTTCAGTCCCGAGTCAGGGAACTGACATGGGCAAGCCACAAGGCATGGCCAACAAGGAAAAAAGTGCTTTCCAGCTCCGTTTCGGCCCAGCCGAGGCAAGAAGAGGGGCTGGAGTCCTGCCCATCCCGATGCTCCTCCTTCATCCTTCACTACAGACTTGGTGTTAATCGCTCAGCAGTGTCTGACTCTCTGTGACCCAATGGACTGTACCCCACCAGGGTGCTCTGTCCATGGAATTCTCCAGGCACGAACACTGGAGTGGGTTGCCATTCCCTTCTCCATGAAGTTGCTCAGTCACGTCCGATTCTTTGTAACCCTGTGGACTATACAGTCCATGGAATTCTCCAGGCCAGAATACTGTAGTTGGTAGCCTTTCTCCTCTCCAGGGAATCTTCCGGACCCAGGGATCAAACCCAGGTCTCCCGCATTTCAGGCAGACTCTTTACCAGCGGAGCCACCAGGGAAGCCCAAGAATACTGGAGTGGGTAGCCCATCCCTTCTTCAGCAGATCTTCCCAACCCAGGAATCGAAATGGGGTCTCACACATTGCCGGTGGAGTCTTTACCAACTGAATTACCAGGGAAGCCCCTAATACATACCAGGAAAACCCCTGTTGTATTAAGTCAGAACATTTTTATATTTAATATTCCTGTTGGTGGGGAAAAAACGTAGACTCATACTTAGGTACCTTTTGCTAAAATTGCCTCCCTCTCCTTTGCTTTCTCTTCCAATCACAGCAAATATAATCAAGTAGAAAGAAAGAGCAAAGGGGTCAGAAAACCTTGGATCTCTGCCATTACCCAGTTGAAGGAAGCCTTCATTAACTACAAAAATCCTCAAGCCTCAGTTTCCTCATTTATAAAATGAGGACACAAGTCTGGGAACTTACGAGGATGCACAGAAATGACCCCCAGCTCCCCCACCCCAAAGGTGGTGGGCAACCCCGCTGTCCCCACAGGCGGCCACCCGAGAGCTCGAGCCTGGGGAGCCGCCAAGAGCGCAGCCCCCCGCCCTTCAGGGCCCCTCTTCCTCGCTGCCATTCCCCTGTCAGGCTCTAAAGGAAAGGGATGGGGGTGGGGGAGCCCCTCCTAAAAACACACCAGCCTCATCACTCCACTCCTTTCACGTCTCTCACCCCAGCGAGCTCACACCACAAGATCACTTTCACCTCCACTAACCTGCCCTTGCTGAGCCAAACAGATGCCAAGGAGGCAGCAGAAGCACGTCCACCTAGGGCTTCCCCTTGGGCCCCACCTGCCGGCCACCGTGCCCACCTCACCCCTCCCCTCCCTGCACTCCACTGGGGTGGGACGAAAAACCAAGAACAGCAATGACCCCCTCACAATGGCACTCACGATCCGTCTCCACTCTCCTCCCGACCTCAGGCCTGTGCTCACCCGCCCTCCCCCTGCTGGTTCCTAACGTGCAACAAAATAAACTCATCTGTCACCAGATGCTGCTACTCGGCTTTACTTGGAGAGAACTTTATTTTCTAAGAGGGAAACCAATCCTCGCCTCCCTCCAGGCAGTTCACAGCCTGCAAACAGCTCTGTTGTGATCATATGAGGAAGCTACTGTGTTATCACACGAGCAGTTACTAGCTCTTACCAGTGACACCGGTACACAGTGTCAGAGCGACCTTCCCTGATGTTTCTAAACACACACTCTGGCCTCTGAAGAGTGGGCCCAGGCGCTGTGCCTCCATCGTTACACTGCACCCGTGGCAACTGGCAGGGCAGCCAAATGCCGACCGAACAGGTATTCTCTCCCTTAACTCCAAGCAGGAAGAACAAGGTCAAAGCTTAGTCAAAGACACCTTTGTTTATAAGCATGACAAGGGCAATGCCTAAATCAAACATCTTAGCAATGGCTCACTAGGTTGGTGTTAGACCATATGATAAACAAAACATTTTTAAAAAAATGACCCACAGAAGGCCTCTATGTCCACACAGGCCAGACTATGCTGGTAGACTAGCAACGAGTGAAGGCTGAAATAAAAGAGACGCCAAACACGAACACTCTCTAAAGCCTAAATGACTTTATTTACCTCCCCTGTTCCTGTAGAAAAGCCTTCTCCACAAGGTAAAGCACATAAGCAAGTTGGCAGGACACTGCATTCTCAACTGTCTGTTTACTTGCTTCCAAGAAATAGAATCCGGTGTCACCAAATACAGGCAGGCGGGTTTATCAAGGACAGTCAGGAGCTTGGCCACGGTGGGTGGGGTGACTCAGGAAGCCTGCCCCTTCTGCTCAGACACATTTCTAGGGGATAATAGGGGTTCATAATAATTTTATGACCCACTCCTTTCCTTCAGTAAATCATAGTCTATAGCAAACAAGTGTCCTATTTATGCACCACCTGTTAGCTCTTAAACTGGAAAGTTTTATTTGCCTTACTCTCTACTCTTGGTTCAGAAGGGAGAACAAAAAGTCAAGTCACCTACAGCACCCCACTGATGCATAAATATAAAAATCCCTAGTGGCTGACACTGAATACTCAACTCTGAGATTTAAGGGAAAAACTTGCTTTTGAAAACCAAAATGTATCTTTTGTATCCCTTTGCTCTAATTCTACTGAGACAGTGATTACTAGAATGGGTTTAACGTTTCGATTGGCTTTTTCTTCACCAGTTCTCAAACACTGATTAAAATTTTCTGGGCTAGAGCCATGAGTGTTTAGACTCTGCCACCCTCTCCCTGAAATCGCTCTGGTCTTAAAAGAGATGTCTATATTCAGATTATAATGTTTTCTTCTCAGCTGTGGTCCAAAGTTCAGGACTCTAAGTCAACTGGCCCCAATTATTTCTAGCATCATTGTAAATGTAGAAAAACCTAAATTTAGTTTTTAGGATCTAAGACTATATACATAAAAAGTCTTGGTTTCACAAAACTCATGAAAAATCAAAGTGTCAGAAAAATTTTTTCTCTAAATGATCAAGAGTTCTTCAAAATCGTTTAATAATAAATTTACACACACAGGTTGAACTGTGTTGACCTGAGGTCACACCTGCCAGGATCGGATGGATCAAGTGGCTAAATCCATACATATCAGGGTCCCTGATCATGTTTTCAAAACAAGCAACCCCAATTCCAGATGCCATTTTAGGGGGAACAGAGCCCCACAGGGATCCTCATGACCCAGAAAACATACCAGCCACACTGACAACACTGGATGTGTGTGAAGACGAGGCAAGTCCTGCCTGAGGAGGAGTCTATCACCCAGTGGACCCCGAGAGGAGCAGCACGCTGCCGAGCAGACTCATTTCAGGGCCTGCAGGCATCGAGCACCCCCAACTCTGCTTCCTTCTGTCTTATCTAACTGGTCAATAAGACACCTACCCTGTAAGCCAGTTTCCCAGCTAGATGATCTAGTTTTCTGCAACCTTTATGAGGGCTGCTGCAGGCAGCCCACTCACTGGGACACACACTCTCCCCGAAGGGACGGTACTCCCGCTCTCCTAACTCGCAGGCTTGTTTGGGGAGGACTAAACATACAGCGTGGAAATGACCAGGAGCAGCCACCTTACCTTACAGACAAACTCTTCCATCCTCTCCATGGCATGGTGGGCTTGCAGGAGGGGGGACATGCCCATGAACCCCTCATCTTCCTGAGACGCTCCATCTTCGAACTCACACTCCTCCACGCTCTGCAAGGCAATCACAGAGAGTCAGGGACAGAGGTCAGGAGCCAGAGGAAACGAACAATATCTTTTCCTTGAAAAAATTACACTGAAAATCTCTTAAGGTTAAAACAAGGCCTCAGACAAGTTAACAATATAGGAAGTAAGGTCTGTTTATTATAGAATTACTGAGTACTAAAAATAAGAGATGCCTGATTCTTCTCTGCAGACAATTAAACTATGGCAGCAGCATTCCTGTTTGTTTCAGTAGCAAGGTTCAGGAGTGGCCTTGGATGCTTTGTTTTTTTTTTTAAGAATTATACTCAGAGACCACAAAATACTATTACATATACAAAGCTGAGAAATTACTGAGGCGACAATCTCCAAGAATGCCACCTGGAACGTGTAAAATAAATCTAATGCAGTAAGTGCTCTAGGGGAGAGGAGGAAAAACACTGTAAAACCATTTACTAAATCCTTGGTAAAACACACCAAGCACAAAAGCAAGGCCATTCAATTTAATCCTGACAGCCACCTTACTATATCAGTATTCTTATCTAAACCTATAGCACATCAGGCAGGGACTTCCCTGGTGGTACAGTGGATGAGAATCCGTCTGCCAGTGCAGGGGACATGGCTCCGATCCCTGGTCTGAGAGGGAATGCCACCGCACACTCTGGGGCAGCTAAGCCCGCGTGCCACAACTACAGCCTGCGCTCCAGAGCCCAGAACTGCAACGACAGAGCGCAGGCACCAAACTCGTGAGCCTGTGTGCCTGAGGCCAGCAAGGCACCACCACCGAGCCTGTCCGCTTCAGCTACTGAGCCCGTGCACCTAGCACCTGCGCTCCACAGCAGGGAAAGGAGCCTGCACAGAACGAGAGAAAGCTCACACGCAGCAACAAAGACCCAGCACAACCAAGAACATTAACAAAATAATCCCCTGCACCGCAGCTACCGAGCCCTCTTATAACAGAAGACTCACAAACATGTCCTCAAAAAACAAATGTCTATACACAGGACCACAAATAGCTATTTATTGTGGTCAAACATTGCAGAGTTGCTAATTAGGGATCTTCACAGAGTGGGTGGTCGTAAATATAGTTTCCTTGGTTAAACAGAGGATAACACAGTAGGAATTAAGTGGCCAGAACAAGGACAAAAATGTTTTCTCCATGACACATGGGCAAGTTTATAGCTCTGCCACATGATGAAGGTCTGGAAAAGTCTGCGCTGGGCACGATATACACCATATAAAAGCCTCTGTCTTCCAATATGAACTCTAAAGAATGACCCTGTCAGGAGTGGCAATTACTTTCAATTCCCCTTCCAGTAGCCACTAAACCACAGACCCAAAGATCTGTCTCAACAACGAACGGCATCCAAGGGGATCACACGTGAGGGTAAATGCACACCACGTTCTGCTGCTGTCATCACACCTCTGACTCACCAACACGGATCACGAAAAGAAACAGGGCAGTGTGAACGGCGAACAGCAAAAACCCAAGCTGTCTAAAGTAAAGGCCGAAACCGTAGTGCTCCACGGCTTCCTACGAATAAATCACTGTACCTACACTGAAAGAGACGTCAGTGCTCTGCAGTGAGTACAAAGACACTTTCAAATCTCTTTTTCCTGCTCCCATCAGTGAAGTCCATCTGTGAGAAGAGTTAATTAAAGTGGGTTATATCTCAAAACACAACAATATCCAACTGATGATCCATTCAAAGTACAAGCTAAAATGTTAATTCTCCAAGGCGTACTTTACCTTTGGAAAGAGAACCAGGGTGATAAAGACCAAAGTCCTTAAAGATCAGTCTAACACAAAACGACAATAACCCCTCAGTCTACTGGGTGTTTGTCTGCTTCAGCCCAGCTCAGCTCAATTCAGTTTAATAAATATTTATTAAAAGGACGTTTTCTATAAAGGTAAAATACAGTCTCTGCCTTCCACGTGTGTACAATCTAATAAGGGACCAAATTAGCCACAAAGATAACTGTAACAAAAATGAGGTACAGTCAGCTTAGAAACGGAATGTGGAGCTCCGGAAAGCCTGCATGAGGAATTAGAATTTTGGAAAGATGAACTGTCGAGAGGGAAAAGCAAAAGCACTATTTTGAAGAAAAGAGACTAGTTCAGTTCAGCTGAAACTTAGGGGAACAGCGGGACATAAGTTACACATTTACATACTCAAGACAAGCGCCACAGGCTGCAGTCGCTGTCGCTCAGCTGCTCAGTCGTGCCCAGCTCTTTGCAGCCCCACATACTGCAGCACGCCAGGCTTCCCTGTCCTTCACCTCCTGGAGTTTGCTCAAACTCATGTCCATTCAATCAGTGATGCCTTCCAACCATCTCATCTTCTATCGCCCCCTTCTCCTCCTGCCCTCAATCTTTCCCAGCATCAGGGTCTTTTTCAATGAATCGGCTCTTGGAATCAGGTAGCCTCAGTATTGGAGCTTCAGCTTCGGCATCAGTCCTTGCAATGAATAGTCAGGGTTGATTTCCTTTAGGACTGACTGGTTTGATCTCCGTGCTGTCTAAGGGACTCTCAATTGTCTTCTCCAGCACCACAGTTCAAAAGCATCAATTCTGTGGTGCTCAGCCTTCTTTATGGTCCAGCTCTCACATCCATACACGACTACTGGAAAAACCATAGCTTTGACTATGTACAGCTTTGTCCATAAAGTGATGTCTCTGCTTTTTAATACACTGCCTAGGTTTATCACAGCTTTCCTTCCAAGGAGCAAGCATCTTTTAATTTCATGGCTGCAGTCACCATCAGCAGTGACTTGGCGCCCAAGAAAATAAAATTTGTCACTGTTTCCACTTTTTCCTCTTCTATTTGCCATGAAGCAATGCGACTGGATACCAGGATCTGTTTTTTGAATGTTGAATTTTTCACTCTCCTCTTTCAACCTCATCAAGAGTCTCTTTAGTTTCTCTTTACTTTCTGCCATTAGACTGGTATCATCTACATATCTGAGGTTGTTGATATTTCTCCCAGCAATCTTGATTCCAGCTTGTGATTCATCTAGCCCGGCATTTCACATGATGTCACTCTGCATATAAGTTAANTGGTATCATCTACATATCTGAGGTTGTTGATATTTCTCCCAGCAATCTTGATTCCAGCTTGTGATTCATCTAGCCCGGCATTTCACATGATGTCACTCTGCATATAAGTTAAATAAGGTGACAATATACAGCCTTGACATACTCTTTTCCCAATTTTGAATCAGCCCATTGTTCCATGTCCAGTTCTAACTGCTGCTTCTTGACCTACATACAGGTTTCTCAAGAGACAGGTAAGGTGGTCTGGTATTTCCATCTCTTTAAGAATTTTCCACAGTGTGTTGTGATTCACACAGTCAAAAGCTTTCATATAGCCAATGAAGCAGATGTTTTTCTGGAATTCCTTTGCTTTCTCTATGATCCAATGGATATTGACAATTTGATTTCTGGTTCCTCAACCTTTTCTAAAGCCAACTTGTACATCTGGAAGCTCTTGGTTCATGTATGGCTGAAGCTAGCTTGAAGGAATTTGAGCATAACCTTGTTAGCATGTGAAATGAGTGCAACTGTACGGTAATTTGAACATTCTTTGGCATTACTGTTCTTTGGGAGTGGAATAAAAACTGGCCTTTTCTGGACCTTGGGCCACTACTAAGTTTTTCAAATTTGCTGACATTTCAGTGTAGCACTTTAAAAGCATCATCTTTTAGGATTTTGAATAGCTCAGCTAGAATTCTATCACCTCCACTAGCTTTGCTTGTAGTAATGCTTCCTGAGGCCCACTGGACTTCACACTCCAGTATGTCTGGCTCTAGGTGAGTGACGGCACCATCATGGTTATCCAAGTCATTAGGACTTTTTTGCGCAGTATTCTTGCCACCTGTTCTTTATCATAAATGTAATGCTATCCACGCTGAGAAGATAAAGGTTGAGGAAACGGAAAGGTATCCAGGGCCAGGACACCAAACCTGGGTCAAAGTGTGTTTGCCCCTCCAGAGGTCTGAGAACTGAGGCTTGCTGTATCCACATAATTACAAGGACTACAAGCTAAGGCCCCCATACAATACAACTTCATGTGTTCAGAAAATACCTGCCCAGGAAGATTAAGATCCACAAACCACTAGGTGACATTATGAGCTTCAGAACTTCTCAAAAATTCACTAACATTAGACTGCTCAACCAGCTCCTTAGTACAGTTGCTGAACTGGTCAAATCTGCTTCCTTCCAAGTATCTGCTCACTAGACTTGCTCCAACTATCAAAACTATCATAAACTCTGTGCAATGTCAACATGATCTCGGTACTGAAAGACCTGCCATAAACCACAACAGTCAGGCCCCAAACCACACACACGGCTGTCTGCAACCTCTCCTTTCTAAACAAGACCCTGACGGTGCTGCTCACTCTTACTGCAGTAAGAAACTTCACTTCATCTCATCAACAAGTTCCTGTTTGCTTGCTTGCCTTTTTTAATTAACCATTTTTTGACTGAAGCACAGTGAGCTTACAAAGCTGCTAGTTTCATGTGTGCTGCAAAGTGATCGATTATACACCAACGGGCTATATCTTGGTAGTCTTTTTGGAAAGTTGACAGGTTGAATCCAGCCTTAAATTTAGAAATCTGCAATGTGTACTAAGGGCACTAGCAAGCTGATATACCTAGCCCAGACACACACAGGGGTCAGCGGAAACTAAGGTGTCCACAAAAACAAGAGCCGAAGAGTAAGTGCTGATGACTGCGTTTCTGGTATCATCCAACACAGTAAGTTCAACAGCTAGTCTCCGTGAAAGTTCACTTTGGTCTGCCTAGAAATACACATAGTCTTAACCTTAAAGAGTAGTTCTCTCTATCAAAGTTTGATGGAAAAAAAATCTTTTAAAATCATCCAAAAAAAATCTTTTTTTAATTCTCACAAAGCAACTGTTTTTTAATCTTTATTGAAGTTCCTAAGTAGACCTCAATAAAAGAAAACGAAGTGATTGGTAGACAGGAGTCTTAGTACAAGTCAGCTTTCTTATGATAAACTAACAAACTATGGCATTCTCATGAGTTTGGTTAAAGCACATCAGTCCAAGAGAATAAATCCTAGGTTAAATGAATGAAGAGTTGGCTGCAGCCCCCATCTTTGAGGAAGAATCTGGAGCAGAGGAAAAGTAGGACAACCATAAAGGCTGTTCTCTTTATTTAACTTTATACCTTAAAAACTCAGAGATATGAAATAAAGCCATAAAACTAAAGATCAGGGTAACCTGGTTTGAAATGTCTCTTTTGTGTTATCTATAGATGCTTATGAAACACAAACTATAAACTTCAGCAAATAATTTAAAAGAGCCAAGGCTTTAGAGTCAGAGACTAGAAACAATAGTCTATGCCCTTCCACCAATACATAACACTACACACTTCAGACAGAGTTTTGGCTGACAGAATATTGGGACAAGGGCTAAAGATCTGGATTTTAGGCTCCACTGTCCAGGCTTACTTGTTAACAAGCTCACTCCCTGCGCCCTCTGTCCTTCATTCCAGCCATACCGAACATTCTGCAGACTCATACGCCAACATACAGCAGTGTGCACTTGGCACACTTAGCGACCATCAGTACCGCTACCCCTAAAAGCACTGTGCCCTTTCTGAGTCTGCACATCTGCTACTCCCTTTGCCTGGAATGCTTTCCAGTCCTTCAGGAACCAAGTCAAGCCTCATCTAGTTTCGCTTAATACATTTCCACTTCCTTTTAGATAACCCCAGTCATAGAAAAAGCAATCCTAAAACTCATATGGAATGACAAAGGACTCTGAACGGTCCAATTAGTCTTGAGAAAGAACAACAAAGCCGGAGGCATCACACTTCCAGACATATTATAAAGCCACAGTCATGGACACGTTATGGACTGGCATAAAGACAGCCACAATGACCAGTGGCCCTGCTCAGCCATCTACACCTTTGCTCTCCAGGCAGAGTTGCTTGAGTCACTTAAAAGGTGGCCTTTCCTCTGGAAGGTAAAAGAAAAGACTAGGTTCTTTTTCCAGAAGCCTACTGACTCCCAAGATATGCACTAGAGACAAAGCATCTGGAGAAGCAGCTTCAGCATACACTCAGGATTTCTCCAAAATCAGAAATGATACTGCCCTCACTAAAGCATGGTCATCTATAAGGGATATATGGTAACTACAAAACCCATGCCATTCAACAAGACAGGGGGGTAACTACAAAACCCATGCCATTCAACAAGACAGGGCAGCTCAAGTGTGGTTTTACATGTCGACAGAAAAGGTGTGACTAACCCTAGATAACTTAAGAGACTTAAAAACCTTACAAACGTGCTCGAGGTTCCTTTTCAAAACACCATCCTCTCTCCAGCAGAGTCCCCAAAATTTTTAACATTCTTCCTCCAGCCACATTCTCATAAATCTGTTTTTACTCACCATTCTTTCACTTTAACTTCAGTTCAGTTCAGTCGCTCAGTCGTGTCCGACTCTTTGCGACCCCCTGAATCGCAGCATACCAGGCCTCCCTGTGCATCACCAACTCCCAGAGTTCACCCAAACTCATGTCCATCAAGTTGGTGATGCCATCCAGCTATCTCATCCTCTGTCGTCCCCTTCTCCTCCTGCCCCCAACCCCTCCCAGCATCAGGGTCTTTTCCAACTTACTTTTTTATGATAGGAAGAAAGGCCAGACGCCTCTACAAGAGGCTCCCGACCTGCGTGGTGGGCATCACTGTCGCCGCTCCTCGCGCCATTGAGCTGGTGCCCTTTCCTGAGCCTGAGAGCTGGCTCTGGAGTCTTGCTGTGCTCCAGCCGGCTTTCCTCTGTCTCGTTCATGGGACACCCGAGGCTTTCTGACAAAGAGGTCTTTCTTTCTGTCCCTTCTTCTTGGGAGGGTGGATGTTTAGGATACTGAGTTGATTCTACAGGAAAGAAAGGTCTGCATTAACATATTTGCATGAGTGATGAGGGAAGACATAGGTTGTATTATTATACACTAAAACTTTCTGTACTCATTAAGAACAATAAATATTGTATTTTTAAAAAAACCTATTTTGTTGAAAAAAAGGACTGCCAAAATCTACTTTTAAATGAAAAAAAGAATACAAAAGATACATGTATAATATTCCCACTTACATATTATAATAAAAGTATATAATCATAAACAAGTATAGTTGTGCACACAGGATAACTATTTAAATATTCAAAACTGTGTTTTCGATGCACAAGTACATACACAAGGAAGAACCTAGAGTTAGGTTCTTACTTTTCATTTTATTCTGCCTGCATTTTTTTTTTTCCATATGCCATATACTACTCCTTCAGTTAAAAACATACCTAATATAGAAAGAATATATGTGGAATTCATGTACTACAACTAGGTTTTACATATTCAATTTCATTTACATCATCACGATTCTCCAGGGTATTCTAATTTCTATTTCACAAGTAAAGAAATCAAAATTCACCACACTTTTATGAAATAAAGCAATGCCTCTGACTGACAGGGCATATACTACGGGTAATGTTTTGCATTTAAGTTCCTTAATGACTGAAATATATCTAACTAAAGCTGAAACTCCAGTACTTTGGCCACCTCATGCGAAGAGTTTAACTCGTTGGAAAAGACTCTGATGCTGGGGGGGATTGGGGGCAGGAGGAGAAGGGGACAACAGAGGATGAGATGGCTGGATGGCATCACTGACTTGATGGATGTGAGTCTGAGTGAACTCCGGGAGTTGGTGATGGACAAGGAGGCCTGGCATGCTGCGATTCATGGGGCCGCAAAGAGTCAGACATGACTGAGTAACTGAACTGAACTGAAAGAAACTAAAGACCTATACATAGAAAATTATAAAACACTGGTGAAAGAAATCAAAGAGGACACTAACAGATGGAGAAATATACCATGTTCACGGATAGGAAGAATCAATATAGTGAAAATGAGTATACTACCCAAAGCAATCTATAGATTCAATGCAATCCCTATCAAGCTACCAACGGTATTTTTCACAGAGCTAGAACAAATAATTTCACAATTTGTATGGAAATACAAAAAACCTCGAACAGCCAAAGCAATCTTGAGAAAGAAGAATGGAACTGGAGGAATCAACCTGCCTGACTTCAGGCTCTACTACAAAGGCACAGTCATCAAGACAGTATGGTACTGGCACAAAGACAGAAATATAGATCAATGGAACAAAACAGAAAGCCCAGAGATAAATCCACACAACTATGGACACGTTATCTTTGACAAAGGAGGCAAGAATATACAATGAAGAAAAGACAATCTCTTTAACAAGTGGTGCCGGGAAAACTGGTCAACCACTTGTAAAAGAATGAAACTAGAACACTTTCTAACACCATACACAAAAATAAACTCAAAATGGATTAAAGATCTAAACTTAAGACCAGAAACTATAAAACTCCTAGAGGAGAACATAGGCAAAACACTCTCCGACATAAATCACAGCAGGATCCTCTATGACCCACTCCCCAGAATATTGGAAATAAAAGCAAAAATAAACAAATGGGACCTAATTAAAATTAAAAGCTTCTGCACAATACAGGAAACTATAAGCAAGGTGAAAAGACAGCCTTCAGAATGGGAGAAAATAATAGCAAATGAAGCAACTGACAAAGAACTAATCTCAAAAATATACAAGCAACTCCTACAGCTCAATTCCAGAAAAATAAACGACCCAATCAAAAAATGGGCCAAAGAACTAAACAGTATTTTTGAGCTATTTTGAACTCTAACTGGACTACCCTGGAAGGTAAAACCTCAGGGCCAGAGCACACTTTCATACCCCTCTGAGCTCCCAGAAACTCTGTGCGCATAAATGTTTAATGAATAGGATGACATTTAAATGTTCTTAAGTGGTAAAAAAACACTTTCAGAAGTCATCAATATGTCTCTAAACTGGATCACATAAGTTTCCTAGGAGTTCAATAATTCCAAGTCCTTGGCCCTCTAACTCATAAATTCATAGGACAAAAGCTTATTTTAGAGATTTAAGTTACATATCCAAGCAAGGAGATTATCAGAGCCAATCCAACTAAAAAGAAGAAAACAGGAAGAAGCCAAGGTACATGTTATGCTCATAAATCCCAGGAGATGCCAAATTCTTACTGGGGGAAAGGAGGAGTGGGGTGAAGTGGGAGGGCCTGGCCAGCATGCAAAGAGGGTGAAAGGCACACTTAGTGTTCATGTGTGGACACACAAGACTAAGCATTAGCTCATGAGTTCAAGTTAGACTAAGAATTAGCCAGCTGTTAGCTGCATGAACCATCTGAGTTTGTTGCAAGAGTTCGCTCAAGTTTTTAGAACAAGAACAAACACCGTCTTTAAAGATCACCAAAACTGGGCCTGTGCCTATCACATAAGGGCCTGAGCAAGCACATTCTAATAGTGAGATTATAAACTATGCTTTAAATGCCCACTTCTCAAAGAGGAAACAATGTTAGTGACTTACACATACTTATTTACAAAGCTGTTTCACACCCACCATTTCACTCTGTTCAGGGAAGAGGGATCTAACATTTACTGTGGATCGGCAAAGTTAAATTCTATATCACAGGATCTCACATAATTCTTACGTATGGCCCTCTAGGGTATTTTACCCCCCATCATACAGATATGGAAACTGAGGCTCAGAGATTAGGTTACTTATCCAAGGCTATTAGTCTCTAAGAGCAGCTGGAACTATGGTCCAACAGTACTTGCATAAATGATTTTCTTGCTAAGAATAAAAAACAGGGAAAGTATCTGGAATTAGGTTTTAATTTGCTCCAAGATTCTTAACAGGAAAAGGGAGTGAGATGGAGATGGAAAGTAAGACTTCAGAGTACCATTATCTGTTAATCCAAAGAGCTATTCTAAGGGAATGAATAGTTAGCACATTCTAAATTATTCTAATATTTTAAGTTATTCAAAGAGAAATTTTTCATTCATCAAGATTCTATGAATGTTATGCTTGCTGTATTACACAGAAGTTGAGAGAGAGAGGTGGGTGGGGGGAAGAAAGGAACCCAATACACAACAGCTGGCAGGAAAAAACAAGTTAACTGAGAGGTGCTCTGAGTCTATGAACAGATGTAGAAATCCTACACAAGTCAAACTGGGCAACTTCCAGCAAGCAGAGCACATCTAACGTCTTTGAAAAGTGGCCTCATGTGTTCTAGGAGCAGACTCAAGCGTCACTTACTCTGCCCAAAAGCAATGGGGATTTGCCAAGCAGAGTAGAGGAAAGGTACTCTGTGAGGAGAAAACAGCAATATGCAAGGCAAGGAGTCCAGGGTCTGCTCAGAAATCAGAGAACAGGGACAAATTCAAGATATGCTCAGTAGAGAAAAATCGACATTTGGATAACTGAATGAGGGTCCATGAAGACTAGACAGAAAGAACTCAGATGACTCATGCTTTTTGCTCGGGCAGTCAACTGAGGACACCACTCACTCAGATGAACAGATGATATGGGAGAAGTAAATTCATAGTAGAAGAATGAATTCGTTTTCAGAAATGGGGTCTGAAGTGCAAGAAATGTTCAGCTGGCACCAGGAAACACAAGTCTGAAATTCAGAAGAGAGAATGAGCTTGAAAACAGAACTAGGTATTACTAGGATCAGAAGTGATACTAGCATATTAGTTAACACTGGACAAAATCCTTCTTTAAAAAAGTTATGAATTGTAGTGCTAAAGATTCTTGAGAGTTCCCTGAACTGCAAGGAGATCAAATCAGTCAACCCTAAAGGAAATCAACCCTGAATAATCATTGGAAGGACTGATGCTGAAGCTCTAATACTTTGGCCACTTGATGCAAAGAGCTGATTCACTGGAAAAGACCCTGATGCTAGGAAAGATTGAGGGCAGAAGAAAGAGATGACAGAGGATAAGATGGTTGGTTGGCATCACCAACTCAATGGACATGGGTTTGCGCAAACTCTGGGAGATAGTGAAAGACAGGGAAGTGTGCTGCAGTCCATGGGGTCACAAAGAATCAGACAGGACTTAGTGACTGCACAACAACAAAAGGAGTTTGATGGGGTAAAAAAGTAAAAAATCCAGGAGAATGAATACCAAAGAGTAGATTACAAAGTCAGGACTGGAACCTACTAATCTCTCGACTCTCAGGCAACTGAAATCACCCCAGGCTTCCTTCCCAATGGGAAAACCATGAAAAATTTAAAACTCTACTTCTTAGACTTCATTTTCCCTTCAAATAATACTGTTTAAGGTAAACTTACTATGTTGCTTAAAAGCAACAAGGTTGCTTAAATGGTTAACTATAAAGCAACTTTTTTCTACCTGAAGAAACTGCTAACTTAATGGTTTGATACTTGTGGTCTAAAAATCTAACTCTATTCCAGAAAAGCTATTTTCTAAAAACCAATACTTGTCTGCAAGTTCCATGAGGCAAGGATGTGCCCACTGCTGAGAATCAACCTGCAACAGATACAGAGGGTTTCTTGAATGAATGTTTCCTTCCCCAGGGGAAAAAGAGAAGTACTTAATCAGAGTTACACTGGGTTCCTGCCAAGGTAGACTACAGTGCCATGCATTACTTCACCCATTTCACACTGTTCATTTTTATGTTACCCCCAATTTTAAAAGAGCAAGCAAGCTGTGGAAAACAGTATGGCGGTTCCTCAAATAAATTAAAAATAGATTTACTATACGATCCCACCAACTCCGCTCCTGGATATGTATGTACTCAAAAGAACTGAAAGCAGGGTCCTGAAGAGACATTTACACACTCGTATCCATATTCACAGCAGGTAAGACACAGAGCAGCCCGAGTGTCCGTCATGGACAAACAAGCACGACATAGTGCCTATACACCGGAAAACATGCAGCCTCCAAGGCAGAGGATTCTGACCCAAGTTACGACCTGAATGAACCTGACGACTGCATGGTGAGGCAAGTCGGGTGCAAAACACAAACACTGTGACCCCACCTACCACAGGTGCTTAGGGGAGCCGCACTCGTAGAAAGGATGGCGGCTGCCAGGGGCTGGGGGAAGAGGGGATGCGAGTTCCTGTTTAACGGGATAGTTTCCGTTTTTGCAAGAGGAAAAAGAGCTTTGTGGATGAATGGTGGTGATGCTTGTACAACAAGGTGACTACACACTTAAAAATAGTTGAAGTAACTTTTATGTTATGTGTATTTTACACATTTTTTTAATTGGGGGGGTAGAAATACACTGTAGCACTATATTATGTTGTCTAGTAAATTTTTTATTGATGTAAAAAATATATTCAGAAAAGCACACCGAGGACACAAAGCTGACAAAGTATCAATGCAGTATACCCATGAACACTAGCACCCAGAGGACCTCACCCCCTCACCGCTGTAAAGCTTTTTAAAGTGCTAATTCTAAGAGATCGAACCCCTTTCACTGCCACTTAATGGCAACAGAAATCTTCCAGCAAGATTCTCTGAAGACTGGCCAACTGCCATGGACCTAAGCCTTCCAATTCTGAGGGCAGGCGGTGTAATGTCCCACTGTATAAGCTGAGACACGGAGAGTGGGGTGCGCAGTCTAAGGCTGTGGCATATCTTTCCAGTTCTAAAATTAGATTCTTCAGTAGTGGAAGACAGGCTGTAAAATATGTCCCATGATTTTGCTCGCTCCCTCTAAGGGGAAAGTAGCCAATTTCAAAGTGACTTGAAAGTTGTACAATGAAATCACTCCAGCGTGCTCTGTCATTCCACACTGGGGTATGCGTTTGAAGTTAGTACATGGTTAAAATGAGATTTCTGGTATCAAGCTCACGCTCTTCTTGTTGGGAAACCTGAGTGGTACAGAATGTTCTACATGAAAGTACCAGTAGGTTATGCCCCTCACGATCTCTTTATGATGCAAATCTAAACTTCTAATAATGAAACCAGATTATTTTTTAGGATGGAATGATTTATTTCAACAATGGAACCAGCAGGGATATTAAAGGTACAAGATTTTGTTTTGAATACTAGCTATTTTTTCTCTTTTTAAATCATTATTAAAAGTAAATACTAGACGTGTTACCTTGGCTGGCTTTCAAGTCTTCAGAGAACCTTGCTGGAAGATTTCTATCAGGTTAACTGGCAAGGAAAAGGGCTAAACCTCTTACAATTAACCCTTTTAAAAGCTTTACAGTGGGAATTCCCTGGCAGTCCAGGGATTAGGACCTAGGTTCAATCCCTGGTTGGGGAACTAAGATCCCACAAGCTGCGAGGTACAGCCAAAAAAAAAAAAAACATAAAAATAGTTAGTGACGGGGAGAGGGGTCTTCAAACACCCCAATCTACTATTTCCCTTCAATAACTTTCTGATTCAAGCCACCATCACGTCTTACCTGTCCTAATACAAGAGCCAGTTACCCACCCCGCTAGCCCACTCCTGATCCTCACGACCCAGTTCCCAAGTGGCAGTCACAGGGTAACTTTATCAAAAGCCACTCCCTTGCTTTCTGAGCCCTCCGATGGCTTCTCTTCACACCTAAGGAAGCTCTTACCCGTGCTTACAAAATCTTAAATGGCTTAGTCCCTAACCCTGCCCTCACCCTGTACCCGTTTCCCCCTTGCCCACTATGTTCCAGCCTCAATGACCTCCCGTCTACTCTCCAAATACTCCAAATGCTCAAAGGGCTCCTCTATGTCACTGGTTCCCACGGCCTGGAATGTTCATTGCCCAGATCTTCCCATGGCTGGGCTCCTTCTTCACATGTGAATCTCAATTTAAAGGTCACCTATTCAAAGAATCCTTCTCTGACCACATAATCTCAGTCTTTCCTTATCACATCACCTTTTAATCTCACAGCACTTGTCTCTGTTATTTTTATTTCCTTGTTTACTACTAGTCTTCTCTCACTAGACTGAAAATTCCTCAAAGAAGAGACATTATGTATCTTCTTTACTCCTATATTCCAAGTACCTAAAATTGCTTCTGGCACACAGCAAGTGTACTCACTAAATATATGCAGAATAAATAAGTGGGGAATCACGACCCACACTTCAAGGATAAGTTAGGCAGAAGCTAGCTTCCCTGACTTCCCCAGGTTCCCGACACTAACTCCTTCAACTCTTCTCATTTACTAATGTTTCTATTACAGTAGCTGTCAAAATTGACTACATTTCTCTGTTCACTGGTCTCTTCCCCTTCTCAACTGCAAACTTCTCAGGGTCAGGGAGACTTTTGTGGAATCCACTTTTGTATCCACAACCCTAAGCTTGGTCTGGGATGTAAAGAAGGACCTCACAATCCTTCCCTGTATGATGTGGAGGAGGGGGAAGACAGGGACAGCTAATATGCAATCAGCTCTAAGTGCAAAGAACCCTGGATTCTCTCTTGAAATCCCTTCAACAGTTTTGGGAGACTGGCACAACTGCTTCCTCCATTCTAGAGATGACAAACACCCAGAGAGGTTATAAATAACACGTCTTAAATGATAATAATAAGGGGCAACCTAATCTACCCAATCAATCTAGTCCGCCTAACACCCCAGTTAATGCTCTTATCCACAACCCTCTATGTTAGCATGAACCATAAGCTGTTCTCAAATAAACGCACGGTAGCACTTAAATGACAAAACCAGGAGATAACACTGACAGACTGCTGTACTGTACAGCAATGTTGAAAATATTAAGAAACAGGGAAGAAAATGGGGAGGAGCACAGAGCTCTGCCACACGCCAGAAACAATAAAATGCCTGGTTAAAATTGGAATTCTTCCCAAACACTCAGAACATTTCTGAGTAGAAAAAAAATGTCAATTAAAAAAAAATAACGGTAACTGGGAAAAGAATAACTGATAAAACAGGAAAAGTTCCCAACATATGTTACTGACACAGCCCTTAACAAATGGCAGCTGATAACTGAGATGGAGCAACAGATTTTTAAGACAGGCACTATTATACAGTCATGTTCATAAAATCTCAACTGTTGGAAGCACAAAGAAACATTTCAAATCAAATGCAGCTATTTCTTAAAGATGATCTTGAAGCTATAAAGACAGGCAACACTCTTAACATTTACGCTACTTTCCTTCTTAGCATGAAGTAGGGTAACTTTTAAATAATATCACAAGGAACCTCACCGCCCCACCCACTGACCAACTTTGCTGAGAAGAAACCAGGAAAGCTGATCCTGTGCAGCAGAGCTGGGGCAAAGCCAGTGAGAGCCGACCTCTCAGGCTTGAGACCTACTTCCCAAGTACAGCGTTACTGTCCATCACTACACAGGTTCAGAGGCTGATTCAGAGGGCCACCAAGTGCCAGAGAAGGTGAGCTTTTACACATTCTCTCATTTTAACTTTAAAACCTGCCTGCTACAGACAGTACAAGCTCTATTTACAAACAAGAGGCCTGGGGCTAAGACCAGTCTAGGTTACACAAGTCACAAAATAGAGAAGCGAGAACCGCCCAGTTAGGCCCCCTCCACAATACAACACTGCCTCCCACAAAAGGAAGTGGTTCCAGTTTTCCTAGTCACGATGTTATCTCTTTGAAGGGAGGTGATCTGTTGCTCAACACTTAACGGTGCCGACTCTAACAGCTGACCTTTCACCCATCATCTCATTTAACCCTCCAGCAATCCTTATAAAACTGGGTCCTATCTTACAGATGCAGAAACTGACACTAAAGGAGATCAAGTAACTCAATGACACAAGCTGAAGTGGAAGACCACAAATTCCAATCTGTATCTGACTCCAAAGACCAGACCGTAACTCCACCTTGCTCTTGTTCAGCGGCTCAGCCGCGTCCGACTCTGTGACCCCATGGACTGGAGCCCGCCAGGCTCCCGAGTCCACGGGATTCTCCAGGTAAGAACACTGGGGTGGGTAGCCATTCCCTTCTCTAGGGGATCTTTCCAACCCAGGGACTGAACCCAGGTCTGCTACACTGCAGGCAGACTCTTCACCATCTGAGCCACCAGGGAAGCCCATCACTCCACATTACAGGGCTTCATTTAAGGTACAGACAGTGCATTACAGCGACTGGTCATGGTCATGAATTAAAAATAGTTTGTAAAAAGGACTTCCTACAACTCTCAGAGTCATGTTACGATGTCGTTTCCCTTTCCCAAGACCTATAAGCAACTCTTGAGTTTCTAAAACAAAGAACAGTGCACAAAAATCCATGTATAGATGAGAAGAACAGTCCTAAGTGTAGTTAGTCAGGGAAATCCTGCGAAGTCCAGGGTATATAAACTGTCATACCTACAATGAACCAAAATATGTAAATTATGCAAAGACTTCCTTCCAGAAATCATCTGCCTATACAACACCACATGTTGTGATTAGTTGCTCAGTCATGTCCAACTCTGTGCGCCCATGGACTGTAGCCGGCTAGGCTCCTCTGTCCATGGGGATTCTCCAGACCAGAATACTGCAGTGGGTTGCTACACCCTCCTCCAGGGGATCTTCCCAACCCAGGGATCAAACCTAGGTCTCCCGCATTGCAGGCGGATTATTTTACCACATAACCGTACTCGTGTTCCAACTATATCAGAAATAAAATCTTTCCAGGTATATCTGGATATCTGGCCTGTAGAGTCAGTGTTTCAGGCAAAATCAAAACCCCTACACTTCAGTAAAGAGCTGTCTAAGCAACCATTACTCAGGGCCCCATCTCATCCTATGCAACACCCTCTACAACACAAGTTTCTTGGGGGCACGGCGGAGGGTTACAATGCTGCAGATGGAGAAACCAAGGAGTGGTTACTTATCTTTCTCAATATCACAACCGGAAATTTAGAAATAAAACTTGTATCTGTAACTTTTCCCAGGATCACTGAATTCCACTAAACCACAAGGCCTTCTTCCGATCACCAATTTAAAAAAAAAAAAAAAGAAATGGGGAAAAAGAAAAAAGAAAGATATAGAATATATAATTACCTGCAGACCTCACAGCAACTAAACACTCATTTCAAGTGGAAACAAAAATAGTTTTTATTCTTAAATGATTTGTAGAAGTTTCTATTAGACATTTCAGAAAGATTCAGATTTATATGTATTAATTCTCCTAAAATCAAAACTGAAAGTCTCAAACTTCAGAGCGTATCCATAACAGCAACTGGATGACTAAATACATGTAAGGATTCTGAAGTTTCAAGTATCAAGGAGTCAATCAATCAAACACCTGCTTATCTAGTTTCCAAAGTCTGTGGGCATTAACCAACAAAGCAAAGACAACAGCAACCTGTTCCCTCCGTCAAAGGTTATCATCAAATCGGCTGCAGCCTTGCTGCTGTTGTTCATTCATCAAGTTGTGTCTGACTCTGCCACCCCATAGACTACAGCATGCTAGGGTCCTCTCTCCTCCATTATCTCCCAGAGTTTGCTCACATTCATGTCCACTAAGTCAGTGATGCAACCGAGCCTCTATTTAAAAACTGGTTGAGAGAAATGACATCTGGATGAGATCTACAAAATGTGCTGTATCTATTTACTCCTCCAGGTTCTGTTTCTGGATCAAGTAATCCACTAATGGATCAAACTTGAACATGTAAGTGAAAGTGAAGTCGCTCAGTTGTGTCCGACTCTTTGCGACCCCATGGACTGTAACTTATCAGGCTCCTCTGTCCGTGGGATTTTCCAGGCAATAGTACTGGAGTGGATTGCCGTTTCCTTCTCCAGCGGATCTTCCCGACCCAGGGATCGAACCCAGGTCTCCCGCATTGTAGACAGACGCTTTACCGTCTGAGCCACCAGGGATAAAAGACAAAGAGGTTGTTATTGCGTTGAACCAGAAAATGCTTAAAAGATTTACAATTCAAATTTTAAAACACACTGTATTTTAAACAGGCAAACAGTGCTGTGATGACTGGCTATGCATATTTAAAAAAAAATAAGATTCCTGACTTATACACACAAAAAAATTCTTTTCAGGCAAGATCAAGACCTAAATATAAAAAACCAAACTTCTAAAGCTTTTAGAAAGAAATCTGGAGACCTTAATACCCTTGGAGTACAAAACAGATTTCTTAGATAAAGCACAAAGAATACAAATCAACAAGGAAAATGATGATAGATCTCATAATAATTTCCATTCACCAAAACAAACCACATAAAAAGTTGACAGATAAGCCACACAAACTAGATGATATCTGCAGGTCACTTCACAGACATAAACAAGATATACAATAAACTACTAAAACCAATTTTAAAAGTCAACCCAATTAGGGATAGGGGAGATAGACAGGGACAGACTCAGCCAAGAAATGGAAATCTGAATGGTCACTCATTTCAACATGCTCAACCTCACAAAGAAAAAAATTAAGGTAATATCATTTCACACTCATCTGACTTGTGAACAAGTCAACAGGTGAAAAATCTGACAATGCCATGGATCTATAGGGATTTAGTTAGATATAGCAAATTCTCTTTCTCATGTTAAAAAACGCCAAGGGACACAATTCTGGAGAACAATTCGGCACTGTCTAATGGAATTTTAAATTCTCAGAATCTCCAAAATCTCAAACTAGGTAAATACCACTTCTGGGTAATTTACACCAGAGAACTTCATTTCAAAGTTAGTAACCATACACCATACACACACACACACATAATTACAAGACATTTTATCCTTATTGCCTGCAAAACAACCTGATACTTCTCTAACCTATTTTAATTCCTAAAGTGATTTCATAACCAATTTATGGCTCCCAACCTGTAGTTTGAAAAACCTGCCAATGATTTTACATACGTGCACAAAGATTTCTAACCAGCAATGTTCACTATAGCACTGTTTTTAAAACAGGAAAAGTGGAAACAACCTAAATACCTTATCAACAAAATAAAAATAAATTTAAACTGGTTGCATTCATATAATACAATAATATAGCTATAAGAAGATAAAAGTGATGACTAATTAGGATGAACCATATGAAAGTGCCATTTTTGTAGGTCAAAATGGGTTTTAAAAAATCAGCATTTTCAAGAGTGTTTCATGAAAAACAAGTTACAGAATACATAGAATACTGTTTCATATAAACTTTGAAAATGCTCGACATAATATTGATTTATGAATATACTCCAATGTAGTAATTCCATAAAAACAGGCATTAGAAGTGATCAACACTAAATTCAAGACGAAAGCAACACTTCTGCAAAGTGAAATGTAACCTAAGAAGGCGCTTCCCCTGTATGTGGGAAATGTTAAGATTTTGAGAGAAAGGACATGTACCGTGGGTATGGGAGTGTTAATTATATTGGTCTCTAGATTTTCCCATATATTTGAAATATATTAATGAAAAACATTTTATTAGCCAAATAAAATACACATGTGCAACCTAAATTCAAACCAACTGCCCTATACAAAATTTCTTTCATTGGTTTGAAATGTTAATGCATCATCCTTCCTCTTTTCTAAACTCAGGCTTCTAGCCAAAATAAAAGGCTTTATGTAATGCCCAATTTCCTTAAAATCTGTCAAGGGAAGATTTATCCCTAGAAAACTGGTCTAGTTCCTTCTTCCAGTTCAGTGCTACGTATTTTACCATATTTTCATTTTTATCTCGGCTGCCAAGAAAATTCAAATCCAAATTTTATTCTTAGTCATTGAATTAAGCTGCCACTTGGAAAAAGAATATATGCTTCCTCCTTTACCTTATTTATATATATATATTATACATGTATTTTCCATTATAGAAGACTGGAATGCAAAAGTAGGGAGTCAAGAAACACCTGGGGTAACAGGCAAATTTGGCCTTGGAATACGGAATGAAGCAGGGCAAAGGCTAATACAGTTTTGCCAAGAGAACGCACTGATCATAGCAAACAGCCTCTTCCAACAACACAAAAGAAGACTCTACACATGGACATCACCATATGGTCAACACCAAAATCAGACTGATTATATTCTTTCACCTTCATGCATTGGAGAAGGACATGGCGACCCACTCCAGTGTTCTTGCCTGGAGAATCCCAGGGACAGCAGAGCCTGGAGGGCTGCCGTCTATGGGGTCGCACAGAGTCGGACACGACTGAAGTGACTTAGCAGCATATTCTTTGCAGCCAAAGATGGAGAAACTCTATACAGTCAGCAAAAACAAGACCGGGAGCTAACTGTGGCTCAGATCATGAACTCCTTATTGCCAAATTCAGACTTATATTGAAGAAAGTAGGGAAAACCACTAGATCATTCAGGTATGACCTAAATCAAATCCCTTACGATTATACAGTGGAAGTGAGAAATAGATTTAAAGGACTAGATATGATAGATAGAGTGCCTGATGAACTATGGATGGAGGTTCGTGATACTGTACAGGAGACAGGGATCAAGACCATCCCCATGGAAAAGAAATGCAGAAAAGCAAAATGGCTGTCTGGGGAGGCATTACAAATAGCTGTGAAAAGAAGAGAAGTGAAAAGCAAAGGAGAAAAGGAAATAGATAAGCATCTGAATGCAGAGTTCCAAAGAATAGCAAGAAGAGATAAGAAAGCCTTCTTCAGCGATCAATACAAAGAAACAGAGGAAAAGAACAAAATGGGAAAGACCAGAGATCTCTTCAAGAAAATCAGAGATACCAAGGGAACATTTCATGCAAAGATGGGGCTCGATAAAGGACAGAAATGGTATGGACCTAACAGAAGCAGAAGATATTAAGAAGAGGTGGCAAGAATACATAGAAGAACTGTACAAAAAAGATCTTCACGACCAAGATAATCACAATCGTGTGATCACTCACCTAGAGCCAGACATCCTGGAATGTGAAGTCAACTGGGCCTTAGAAAGCATCACTAAGAACAAAGCTAGTGGAGGTGATGGAATTCCAGTTGAGCGATTTCAAATCCTGAAAGACGATGCTGTGAAAGTGCTGCACTCAATATGCCAGCAAATTTGGAAAACTCAGCAGTGGTCACAGGATTGGAAAAAGTCAGTTTTCATTCCAATTCCAAAGAAAGGCAATGCCAAAGAATGCTCAAACTACCGCACAATTGCACTCGCCTCACACTCTAGCAAAATAATGCTCAAAATTCTCCAAGCCAGGCTTCAGCACTACATGAACCGTGAACTTCCAGATGGTCAAGCTGGTTTTAGAAAAGGCAGAAGAATCAAAGATCAAATTGCCAACATCTGCTGGATCATCAAAAAAGCAAGAGAATTCCAGAAAAACATCTTTTTCTGCTTTATTGACTATGTCAAAGCCTTTGACTGTGTGGATCACGATAAACTGTGGAAAATTCTTCAAGAGATGGGAATACCAGACCACCTGACCCACCTCTTGAGAAACCAATGAAACAGTTAGAACAGGACATGGAACAACAGACTGGTTCCAAATAGGAAAAGGACTATGTCAAGGCTGTATATTGTCACCCTGTTTATTTAACTTCTACGCAGAGCTCAGTTCAGTTCAGTCGCTCTGTCGTGTCCGACTCTTTGCGACCCCATAAATAGCAGCACGCCAGGCCTCCCTGTTCATTACCATCTCTCGGAGTTCACTCAGATTCACATCCATCGAATCCGTGATGCCATCCAGCCATCTCATCCTTGGTCGTCCCCTTCTCCTCCTGCCCCCAATCCCTCCCAGCATCAGAGTCTTTTCCAATGAGTCAACTCTTCGCATGAGGTGGCCAAAGTACTGCAGTTTCAGCTTTAGCATCAGTCCTTCCAAAGAAATCCCAGGGCTGATCTCCTTCAGAATGGACTGGTTGGATCTCCTTGCAGTCCAAGGGACTCTCAAGAGTCTTCTCCAACCACAGTTTAAAAGCATCAATTCTTCGGCACTCAGCCTTCTTCACAGTCCAACTATCACACTCATACATGACCACAGGAAAAACCATAGCCTTGACTAGACGGACCTTAGTCGGCAAAGTAATGTCTCTGCTTTTGAATATACTATCTAGGTTGGTCGTAACTTTTCTTCCAAGGAGTAAGCGTCTTCTAATTTCATGGCTGCAGTCATCATCTGGAGTGATTTTGGAGTACATCATGAGAAACGCTGGGCTGGAAGAAGCACAAGCTGGAATCAAGATTGCCGGGAGAAATATCAAGAACCTCAGATATGCAGATGACACCACCCTTATGGCAGAAAGTGAAGAGGAACTAAAAAACCTCTTGATGAAAGTGAAAGAGGAGAGTGAAAAAGTTGGCTTAAAGCTCAACGTTCAGAAAACTAAGATCATGGTATCTGGTCCCATCACTTCATGGGAAATAGATGGGGAAACAGTGGAAACAGTGTCAAACTTTATTTTGGGGGGCTCCAAAATCATTGCAGATGGTGATTGCAGCCATGAAATTAAAAGACGCTTACTTCCTGGAAGGAAAGTTATGACCAACCTAGATAGCATATTCAAAAGCAGAGGCATTACTTTGCCAACAAAGGTCCATCTAGTCAAGGCTATGGTTTCTCCAGTGGTGATGTATGGATGTGAGAGTTGGACTGTGAAGAAAGCTGAGCGCCAAAGAATTAATGCTTTTGAACTGTGGTTGGAGAGGACTCTTGAGAGTCCCTTGGACTGCAAGGAGATACAACCTGTCCATTCCAAAGGACATCAGTCCTGGGTGTTCATTAGAAGGACTGATGCTAAAGCTGAAACTCCTATACTTTGGCCACCTCATGTGAAGGAAGAGTTGACTCACTGGAAAAGACTCTGATGCTGGGAGGGATTGAGGGCAGGAGGAGAAGGGGACGACAGAGGATGAGATGGCTGGATGGCATCACCGACTCGATGGACATGAGTTTGAGTGAACTCTGGGAGTTGGTGATGGACAGGGAGGCCTGGCGTGCTGCGATTCACGGGGTCACAAAGAGTCGGACACGACTGAGCGACTGAACTGAACTGAAAGATATTCTGGCAGCTTCCCGACTTCAGCTAGCCTTTCCCTTCTGTCTGGACACTTACAAAGTCTACCAAAGCCAAGATACCATTTAGGCGGTACACACGCCCTCTACCACATGGCATACTCCAACCCAAAGGTTACATGAAACAACCCCCCTAATTAACCTAGTCCTTTAACTTCCACAACTGAATATGTCTGTCCTTACTAAATAGGTTTGGTTAATTATTTCCTTACAAACAGGTCCTAGGATATTAACCAGTCTTATTTACCTCATTTTAGAAATAAAGGATGATATAGATAACATACACCAAGATGACCAATGCATGCTGTAATTTTTCAAGTTTACATTACACAAAGACTTTGAAAAGGTCATTTTTTAACAAAATTAAAGCACTTCTCTCGGCAGTAGCCCAAAAGAACAGAATCTAATTTCGGTTTAAAAAGAACCTAACATTTACCCACCACTAGACGCTGATGCTGGGAGGGATTGGGGGCAGGAGGAAAAGGGGACAACAGAGGATAAGGTGGCTGGATGGCATCACTAACTCGACGGACGTGAGTCTGAGTGAACTCCAGGAGTTGGTGATGGACAGGGAGGCCTGTCTTGCTGAGATTTGGGGTCGTAAAGAGTCGGACACGACTGAGCAACTGAACTGAACTGAGGACTGCAACAGACATGAAGAAGCTATATACACCTATCCTCCACAAGTATATTGTCTCCTGGGCAGTCACCCAGATTCTTTTAGCAGGATTGGCAAAATTACACTGCCTTTCAGGGCTAGACAGGGAATCTAAACAGGTGAGCAGCTCTATCTAAGGGAGAACATACTAGAAAGAACTACTACGAAAGCTTGGTCTTGCCTAAAGTAACTATAAGCCAACTTCAAACAAAATATATCTCCCAGTGAGAGAGACATCCTACACTGCAAGATATGTTTAACTGCCAGTCAGATAAAGATTGAAAAAAAAAGTTCAAAATGGTATAAAGAATCTAGACCTCAGCCACAGTTCTGACAAGAGTTTACACTGCTGTGACCTTTCTGGGTAGCAGTCTAGTAATATACATCAAAACAAAAAAATATGCATTTCCTTCAACCCAGTAACTAGACTCAGAAAGTCACCCTAGGGACTTCCCTAGCGGCCCAGTGGCTAAGACTGCGTGGACTGCAGGGGGCCCGGGTTTGAGCCCTAGTCAGGGGAGTAAATCCCACATGCCACAACTAAAAGCTCACATGCTGCAACTAAGACCCGGCAGAGTCAAATCAATAAATATTGAAGAAAAAAAGAAGAAAGCCACAGAAAGTTGCCTGAAGAGCCACCAGCGTCCAACATTGTACATACAATGCATACATATTAAATTTAAACACTAGACAATCAATTTAAACAATCTAAATACCCAGCAATAGGAAAAACTATTAAATTATGGTGCACGCATTCAATAAAATACCAAGAAACTAAAGGATGGAGTAAATGCAAATGTACTGACCTGGAAGCCATCATGGACCTTGGTTTTTAAGCACACTGCATGTGTTCAGTCGCTAAGTCATGTCCAACTCTTGCAACCCCATGGACTGCAGCCCACCAAGCTCCTCTGTCCATGGGATTTCCCAGACAAGAACAATGAAGTGGGTTGTCATTTCCTCTTCTGGGGGATCTTCCTGACTCAGGGATCGAACCCATGTCTCCTTCATTGGCAGGCAGATTTTTTTTTTTTAACCACTGAGCCACCTGGGAAGCCCCTTAAACATATTACTATGACCAAGATGCCACCATCAGCCAAGCTCCCAGTGCTACTTGTGGTCACACCTGGAAGAAGGACTCCAAGATCCAGCCTGAGAAGGGCTGGCTGCTATCAGTGGTGTGGGTCTTCTGAGAAACACTCAAAGAAAGTCAGTGTACAGTCAACCTGTCAAGCAGAAATAAACACAAGCTGCCCAGCAACCTATGGCAGTTACAGGATTAATAAAATAGACCCTCTGGTCTACACTGAGAAGCTTACACAGCAGAATATTCACTGCAAATCCAATATGGGAGATTTTCAAATTGTAACCAAATAAATCTGGAGAAAGGAATGGCAACCCACTCCAGTATTCTTGCCTAGAGAATTTCACAGACAAAGGAGCCTGGTGAGCTACAGTCCATGGGGTCACAAACAGTCAGACATGACTCACGACTGAGTGACTAACACACAAACCCAGCAAAGAACTGGCAACGCTGGTGATGTTTATGGCACAGACTGGTCACTGCCACCCAGAACATCTAGACAACTTTCCTCAAGAACCAATACCTTCTCTCCTATGCTGTCCTGAATGTAGACCTCCCAATAACACTGCAAAGTTCTGACCTCACCAAGAACTTCATCAATCCATCAAGGCTGCCAGAGTTCTTTTTTGAACCTCTATGTTGCCATGTAAGCTTCTAAGACTTTGTACACTCATTTTGTGACTAATGAGAAAAAAGGTGCAAAAAACAAGAATAAAGTGAATATGTACTGCAGAATTGCACACACACGCGTTAAGAGACAGCAGCGCAACTGCAGCCAAGATATCTCTGGAAGTGATGACTAAATCACAGAAGAAACAAGTGAAATGATGCCGAGACCATCAGTCAGTGTTACCACAACTGTATGCTTCTCTAAGGTCACGGAAGTTGAGTCGCTGCCCTGACATTCTTCCAAGGGCAAGTGAACAAGACAAACAAGGAAAGGACTTAGAGTGCTAATGCTGCATGCCTTGGGGGAGAGGCTCCCGACACAGAACAAGAATGTTACCAAAGCACTTCAAAACCAGAAGAAAAAAGTTACAAGTGTTAACTTCTCAATGATCCATTCAGTTCATGAGCCCCAAGGATTTGCAGAAAAACCACTCAAGCAGCTGAAGAGTTATAAGGAAACTTCTGAAGTGAAGATACTGCTCATGAACTTCATCTCCAGACTGGCAAGAATTCACAAGCTCTTTCTGTCCCGTTGCGCACAGGTTTCTGCAGCAGCAGCAAGAGGAGGAACAAGACCCTTCTGTTTGCATTACCTACTTCCCTGCACCTGGTAGTCCCAGAGACCACTAAGGTGCTGCTCAGGACCACACTACCCATTCTGTCATGACAAGAACTCTGGGGAAGTCATGACAGGAGGAAGCAATGCCCTGAGAGAGGTATCAGCTCAATGACCGAAAACCTTCCTGAAGACTTGGCCCAGTATAAAATACACTCTTGACCTCCCCTAAAAACTCTGATTCAGTTCTTCCGAAAACTGAATCCTCAGATATCACAGAAGGAACTCCAGGGTAAGCCTACAGAGGCCTCAATAAAATCAAGGGTGCAAGAATATGGAGACTTAGATGCTAAAGATTACATTCCAGGAACTGAACTTCTGAAAGCTAAGGAACAGAATGCTGAGAACCATCCGGATAGGTGGGGAAATACCAGGCTCAGTGAGGAGGAAGCTGATGTAAATGGGGGAGGGGGGGCACCACTCCCTTGATGAAGAATAGCTAGAAATAGCCAAGAAACTGAACAAGCTTCATGGAGGAGCCAAAATGTCCAGTCCAAAAGTAAGTGCTTCTTCAGAGAAGAGCAGCTGGTGCTACAGGATAAACTTCTGAAAAACAGAAAAAGCAGTAACTTCCAAGCAAATTTTCCATTCCAGGGAAAATGCTAAACTTGTGTTATTAATCTGAATATTAGTGAATTAAGATTGTTCATTTGCATTTAAAAGTCCAGAAGCACTATTTTTTGAAAATCACCCCCAAAAAAGTACACTTGCTGAACAATGACTGGTTTGATCCCACTTTAAAAACTCTGCAATACAAAAATGAATCCTAATATGCAGGTTTTAATTAACAATGAAGCCACATTGGTTTATCAATTGTAACAAACATAGTATGTTAATACAAGATGTTATTAATAAGGGAAAATGGAGTGTGGGTGATATGAGAACTTTCTCTACTAGCCACACAATTTCTATAAATCTAAAACTACTCTAGTGAAGTCTGTTAATTTTTGTAAAACCTGCCTGTGTTAGACGGATTTGCAAATAAACATTTGCATATGCAAAGAGAGGGAAAGCTCTATATCAAAATTGCTAGCAGTGGTTTCCTACAGAGAGTGAGGAGCACAAGGAAGAATTTTTACATTATGTATCTCTCAACTGTCTAAAAACTTAATACACTGTCTAAAAACTGTCTAAAAACTTAATACACTTACTAAAAACTTACTTACCAACTAGCACATTGAGGGCCTGGGTGCTGGAACCAGACTGTGTGTGCTCAGTTGCTCAGTCGCGTCCGAGTCTATGTGACCCCATGGACTGCAGCCCGCCAGGCTCCTCTGTCCATGGGGATTTTCCAGAGAATTCTACTGGAGTGGGTTCCCAGGCCCTCCTCCAGGGGATACTCCCAACCCAGGATTCGAACTCAGGTCTCCTGTATTGCAGGTGGATTCTTTATTGACTGAGCCACCAGGAAACCAGACTGCATGGACTCAAACCCCAGCTCCATCATTAACTAGCTGACCAACTCAGGCAGCTAATCTCTCACTGCCTCCAGTCCCCTCACATGCAAGTAGGGACAACAGTTTGTGTACTTGTACTGAGCTGCTGCAGGCATTAAATGACTCACTACCTGTATCACGTAGACTGGGAAACTATCTGGTCCATAGTAAGTGTTCAATAAATAGTGTCCACCACCAATAAGCATCTATTGTGTTCAATAAATAGTGTCCACCACCAATAAGCATCTATTATGCCTCATTTAAAAAAAAAAAAAAAACCTTGATTGGCAAGACAAACAAGGAAAACTTGGTTCATCAAGCCCCTTCTAGTGAAATCTTCAATACAGAAAATACAATGTATTCAATTGCCAAATGAGTATTTAACAGACTGCAAACCAATATTTGGGAATTAAGCCCATTTACATAGATATAATCACTAANAAAAAAAAAAAAAAAACCTTGATTGGCAAGACAAACAAGGAAAACTTGGTTCATCAAGCCCCTTCTAGTGAAATCTTCAATACAGAAAATACAATGTATTCAATTGCCAAATGAGTATTTAACAGACTGCAAACCAATATTTGGGAATTAAGCCCATTTACATAGATATAATCACTAATAGATTCTACAAGGATAATCATAAAAACAAACTCCTGATTTGTGTTGTGATTTTTGCTGTGATCCTATTTACTTTTTCCTTTACATTTTTCTGACTCATTTTAACTTTCTACATTGAATATGTGTTGTTTTTAATAAAGTAAAGGAGTTGGCGAACATTTTCTTCTGAAGGCCAGATAGTAAATATGTTTACCATTTACAGGCCATAAAGTTCTCTGTCCTAACTACTCAACTCGCACCACAAAAGCAACTAGACAAAACCTAAATGAGAGCATATGGCTATGTCCCATTGGAAATTTAATTTACAAAAACAGGCAGCGGGTAGGACATTGCCCACAAGCTGTCAAGTTTGCTCACCCCTGAAATAAAGAGGGAAACAAAACTGTGCTCATTTTGGAAAACAAAAAGAAAGTGCATCTGCTAAACTGACACTATTGATTGGGGGGAAGGGACCTGTTCATTTATTAATATACACAAGAGTAGGGACAAAAAAATTCAACTTTTTTTATTTAGGCTCTGGAAATCCTCCTCTCATCCTTAGTGTCCCAGTAAGAGAAAGCTTGCTAAGGAGCCTGAAGTCTGAATGGGAACACATACTAGTAGCTAGGCAATTACAAACACGGGCAAAAAGAAATACCTTTCGTATTTAAATCGATTTGAAATTTCTTCAAATGTCATAATAATTCACCACCAGTGGCTGCCACCATAGGTCCTGAAGTCCCAACTAACTGATGAAAGGATTTTGGTTTTGGATCAGGACAGTCAGCACGGAAAAATTTATGAGAAGAGATGAAAACATTTATGGACAACCACCAGCACTAGACGTGAAATTTCTATGAGATAAACAAGAAGAGTGAAAAGAAACAGGAATGAACCATCTATAAAAGTCTAACAGAATTACAGTCAGAGGGTGGTAAGACGAGACACGCAAGTGGCCTTTGGTAGGACACTTCAAACTTCAAAAAGTTTCTGATCTCCGCCCCAAAAATAAAGCTTTGGGTTGGAAGAAACTATTCTCAACATTTCACTTGGGAAGCAATTTGAAATGTTATGACAGATTTCTCGGAGTTTTAAAAGGTTTCTTTGGAAGATGGACGAAGGGCTGCTTTGGGAAGAGATGCGAGGGAAACAACCCAGGGCTGAGGAGTCCAGAGTCTAAACATAATGACGTTAGCAGACCCCTCTGCTTAAAAAACAAACCGACCCTGCACCACAGTCCGCGTGCCGGGTACGAACGCGGCAGGACCCGCGCACCTTTCTACCCGGCGACCGCGCCAAATTGTCAAGCCCCAGCGGCGAACGAAAACAAGGTCCAGAGCCAGGGGCGCCCACAGCGAGCTCCGGCACAGACGCCCAGGCCAGCCGGNACTACTTTTCTAGGTTCCACATATATGTGTTAATATACAATATTTGTTTTTTTTCCTTTCTCTCTGACTCTGCTTGTGTGACAGTCTCTAGGTTCATCTACTTCTTGGCAAATGACCCAGTTTCATTTCTTTTTATCACTGAATGACATTCCATTGCATTTATGTGCCTCATCTTCTTGATCCATTCCTCTGCTGATGGATGTTTAGGTTGCTTCTGTATCCTGACTGTTGTAAATAGTGCTGCATAGGCAGTGGGGTGCTTGCATTTTTTTTTCAAATACTTTTTAAAAAATTAGTTTTAACTGGAGGATAATTGCTTTAAGTGTTGTATTGGTTTTTGCCATACAACACTGTGAATCAGCCAGAAGTATACATATATCCTCTCCCTCTTGAACCTCTCTCCCAGCACCTCCCAGCCCCCAGCCGTCTGACCGCCTAGGTTGTCACAGAGCATCAGGTTGAACTTCCTGTGTTACACAGCGATTTTTCCAATAGCTATTTGTTTTACATGTTGTAATATGAAGCATTCTGTGTGACAGACTTTAGGTTCATCCACCTCAGTTCAGCTGAATCACATCCACTCCTTTTTACGGCTGAGTAATATTTCATTGTACATATCNGCCTAGGTTGTCACAGAGCATCAGGTTGAACTTCCTGTGTTACACAGCGATTTTTCCAATAGCTATTTGTTTTACATGTTGTAATATGAAGCATTCTGTGTGACAGACTTTAGGTTCATCCACCTCAGTTCAGCTGAATCACATCCACTCCTTTTTACGGCTGAGTAATATTTCATTGTACATATCTACCACAGCATCTTTATCCGTCCATCAGTGGACATCTACGTTGCTTCTGTCCCGGTTGTTGGAAATAGCGCTGCAGTGAACATTGGGGTTCATGTGTCTTCTTTTTAAATGTCTGTTTTGAATTATGGTTTTCTCTGGGTATAATATGCCCAGTAGTGGGATTGCTGGGTTATGTGATAGTTCTGTTTTTAGTTCTCCCTAGTGGCTGTATCAGTTTACATTGCAACCAACAGTGTAAGAAGGTTCACTTTTCTCCACACCCTTGATGGTATTTATTGTTTATAGAGGTTTTGATTATGGCCATTCTGATTGGAGTGAGGTGATACCTCATTATATTTTTGATTTGCATTTCATTGTTGGCCATCTGTGTGTCTTTGGTGAAATCTCTCTTCAGATCTTCTAAACATTTGTTTTTTTTTTTTTTTTTTTTTGTATTGAGCTGCATGAGCTGTTTGTATATTTTGGAGATTAATCCTTTGTTTGCAATGTTTTTTCCCATTTTGAGGGCTTTCTTTTTGTCTTGTTTATGGTTTCCTTTGCTTTTTTTTTTTTTTTTCCCTCTGTGCAGTTCCTTTGCTTTTAAGTGCAAAAACTTTTAAGTTTAATTAGGACCCATTTGTGTATTTTTTTTTTTTTGTCCTACTAGGAGGTGGGTCAAAAAAAGGTCTTACTGTGATTTATGTCAAACAGTGCTCTGCCTATTTTATCTTTAAAGAATTTTATAGTGTCTGGCTTTACATTTAGATCTTTAATCTATTATAAGTTTATTTTTGTGTATGGTGTTAGGAGTGTTCTAATTTCATTCTTTTACATGTAGCTGTCCAGTTTTCCAACCACCACTTATTGAGATTGTCTTTTTTTCATTCTTCTATTCTTACCTCCTTTGTTATAGATTAAGTGACCATAGGTGTGTGGGTTTATGGCTGAGCTTTCTAGCCTGCTCCACTGATCTTTCTCTCTTTTTTTTTTTGTGCCAGTACCATGCTGTCATGATGACTGTAGCTTTGTAGTATAGAGAGCCTGATCCCTCCAGCTCCATTTCTTTCTCAGGATGATTTTGCTGTTTGGAGTCTTTTGTGTTTCCATAAAAACTGTAAAATTTTTTGTTCCAGTTCTGTGGAAAATACCATTGGTGGTTTGATAGGGATTGCATTGAATCTGTAGATTGCTTTGGGTAGTATAATCATTTTCAGAATATGGGTTCTTCCAGTCCAGGAAGATATCTTTGTCTGTGTCATCTTTGATTTCTTTCGTAAGTATCTTAATAGTTTTCTGCATAGAGATCTTTTGCCTCTTTAAATAGGTTTTTCCTAGGTATTTTGTTCTTTTTGTTCCAATGATAAATGGAATTGTTTCCTTAATTTCTGTTTCCAGTCTTTCATTGTTAGTATAGGAGTGTGAGAGATTTCTCCTTATTAATTTTGTATCCTGCAACTTTACTGAATGCGTTCATTAGCTACAGTAGTTTGGTGGTAGCATTTTTAGAATTTTCCATGTATACTATGGTGTCATCTGCAAACAGTGACAGTTTTACTTCTTTTCCAATTTGGATTCCTTTGATTTCTTTTTCTTCTTTGATTGCTGTGGTTAAGATTTCCGAAACTATGTTGAATAGTAGCGAATGTGGCACCCTTGTCTTGTTCCTGATCTTAGAGGAAATGCTTTGTTTTTCACCACTGAGGATGATGTTTGCTCTGGGTTTGTAATATAATATATAGCCTTTATTTATGTTGAGGTAAGTTCTCTCTATGCCTATCTTATTGAGAGTTTTTTTTAAATCATTAAATGGGTGTTGAATTTTGTTGAAAGCTTTTTATGTATCAGCTGAAATGGACATATGGTTTTTGTTCTTCAGTTTGTTAATATGGTGAATCCCATTGATTGATTTGTATGTCTTGAAGAATCCTCACATCCCTGGGATAAATTCCACTTGATTATGGTATATGATCCTTTTAATGTGTTGTTAGATCTGTTTTCTAGTGTTCTGTTGAGAATTTTCGTATCTATGTTTATCAGTAATATTTGACCTATAATTTTCTTTTTTTGTGATATCTTTGTCTGTTTTTGGTATCAGGGTGATGGTGGCCTCCTAGAATGAGCCTGGGAATGTTCCTCCCCCTCTGCAGTTTTTTGGAAGAGTTTGAGAAGAATGGGTGTTAGCTCTTCTCTAAATATTTGATAGACTTTGCCTGTGAAGACTTCTGGTCCTGGACATTTGTTTGTTGGAAGATTTTAATCACAGTTTTAGTTTTATTACTTGTGATTGATCTGCTCATATTTTATATTTCTTCTTGGTTCGGTCTTGGAAGATTGTACTTTTCTAAGAATTTGTCCATATTTTCCAGGTTGTTCACATGGATTAGTCTCTTATGATCCTTTGTATTTCAGCCGCAACTTTTTCCTTTTCACTTCTAATTTTATTGATTTGAGTCATCTCCCTTTTCTTCTTGATGAGTCTGACTAAAGGTTTATTAATTTTGGTCCTCTTCTCAAAGAACCAGCTTTTAGTTTCATTGATCTTTGCTGTTGTCTTCTTTGTTTCTATTTCATCTGTTTCTGCCCTGATCTTTATGGTTTCTCTCATTCTCCTAACTTTAGGTTTTATTTGTTCTTCCTCTAGTTGCTTTAGGTGTAAGGTTAGATTGTTTATTTGAGACTTTTCTTGTTTCTTGAGGTAGAATTGTATTGCTATTATATCAACTTTCCTTTTGGAACTGCTTTAGCTGCATCCCATAGGTTTTGGTTCGTTGTGTTTTTTTGGTCATTTGTTTCTAGGCTTTTTCACATTTCCTGTTTGATTTCTTCAGCGATCTCTGGATATGTGTGTGTGTGTGTATGTGTGTATGTTAGTCGCTTAGTGGCGTCTGACTCTTTGCGACCCCGTGGACTATAGCCGGCTAGGTTTTTTTGTCCATGGGATTCTCTGGACAAGAATACTGGAGTGGATTTAGTAGCATATTGTTTAACCTCCATGTGTTTGTGTTTTTTATGGTCTTTTTTTCCCCAGTAATTGGTTTCTAATCTCATAGCAGGATGGTCAAAAAAGATGCCTGATATGATTTCAGTTTTCTTAAATTTACTGAGGCTTGATTTGTGACCGAAGATGGGATCTGTCCTGGAGAATATTCCATGTGCCCTTGACAAGAAAGTGTATTTTGCTGCTTTCAGATGGAATGTCCTCTAAACATCAATTAAGTGTATCTGGTCTAATGTGTCTTTTAAAGCTTGTGTTTCCTTATTACTTCTTCCTGAATAATCTATACGTTGGTATCAGTTCAGTCACTCAGTCATGTCCAACTCTTTGTGATCCCATGGAGTGCAGCACGCCTGGCTTCCTGGTCCATCACTAACGCCGGGAGCTTACTCAAACTCATGTCCATTGAGTCGATGATGCCATCCAACCATCTCATCCTCTGTCATCCCCTTCTCCTGCCTTCAGTCTTTCCCAGCATCAGGGTCTTTTCTAGTGAGTCAGTTCTTCTCATCAGATGGCCAAACGATTGAAGTTTCAGCTTCAGCATCAGTCCTTCCAGTGAATATTCAGGACTGATTTCCTTTAGGATTGACAGGTTGGATCTCCTTGCAGTCCAAGGGACTCTCAAGAGTCTTTTCCAACACCACAGTTCAAAAGCATCAATTCTTCGGTGCTCAGCTTTCTTTATAGTCCCAATTCTCACATCCATACATGACTACTGGAAAAACCATATAGCTTTGACTAGACTGACCTTTGTTGGCAAAGTAATGTCTCTGCTTTTTAATATGCTGTCTAGGTTGGTCAGAGCTTTTCTTCCAAGGAGCAAGCATCTTTTAATTTCATGGCTGCAGTCACCATCTGCAGTGATTTTGGAGCCCCCAAAAATAAAGTCTGTCACTTTTTTCATTGTTTCCCCTTATATTTGCCGTGAAGTGATGGGACCGGATGCCATGATCTTCGTTTTCTGAATGTTGAGCTTTAAGCCAGCTTTTTCACTCTCCTCTTTCACTTTCATCAAGAGGCTCTTTAGTTCTTCACTTTCTGCCATAAGGGTGGTGTCATCTGCATACTGAGGTTATTGATATTTCTCCTAGTAGTCTTGATTCCAGCTTGTGCTTCATCCAGCCCAGTGCTTCTCATGATGCACTCTGCATATAAGCTAAATAAGCAGAGTGACAGCCTTGATGTACTTCTTTCCCAATTTGGAACCAGTCTGTTGTTCTATGTCCAGTTCTAACTGTTGCTATTTGACTTACATACAGATTTCTCAGGGGAAAGATCAGGTGATCTGATATTCCCATCTCTTTTAAGAATTTCCCCCAGTTTGTTGTGATCCACATAGTTAAAGGCTTTGGCGTAGTCTGTAAAGCAGAAGATGTTTTTCTGGAGCTCTTTTGCTTTTCCGAAGATCCAGCAGATGTTGGCAATTTGATCTCTGGTTCCTCTGCCTTTTCTAAATCTAGCTTGAATGTCTGAAAGTTCACGGTTCATGTACTGTTGAAGCCTGGCTTGGAGGATTTTGAGCATTACTTTGCTAGTGTGTGAGATGAGTGCGGTTGTGTCCTTTGGTATAAGTGGAGTGTTAAGATCTCCCAGTGTTACGGTGTTACTGTTGATTTCCCCTTTTATGGCTCTTACTAGCATTACCTTTTGTATTGAGGTGCTCCTGTGTTGGGTACATCAATATTTATAGTTGTTTTATCTTTCTGGATTGATCTTTTGATCATCACATAGTGTCTTTCCTTGTCTCTTGTAATAGTCTTTGTTTTAAAGTCTGTTTTGTCTGACATGAGTGTTGCTGTTCCAGCGTTCTTTTGATTTACATTTGCACGAATTATCTTTTTCCATCCCCCTACTTTCAGTTTGTATGTGTCCCTAGGCCTGAAGTGGGTCTCTTGTAGACAGCGTGTAGACAGTGTGTATATGAGTTTTGTTTTTGTATCCACTCATCCAGTCTGTGCCTTTTGGTTGGAACATTTAACCCATTTACACTTAAGGTAGTTATCATTATGTATATTCCTGTTATTGGAGAAGGAAATGGCAACCCACTCCAGTCCTCTTCCCTGGAGAATTCCAGGAGCCTGGTGGACAGAGGAGCCTGGTGGGCTGCTGTCCAGAGGGTCACACAGAGTCGGACATGACTGAAGCGACTTAACATGCATTCATGAGTTGGAGAAGGAAATAGCAACCCACTCCAGTATTCTTGCCTGGAGAATCCCAGGGACAGAGGAGCTTGGTGGGCTGCCATCCATGGGGTCGCACATAACACAACTGAAGCGACTTAGCAGCAGCAGCATATTCCTATTATGATTTTATTAGTTGTTTTGGGCTTGTTTTTGTAGGCCTTTTTTTTTTCTTTGTGTTTCCCACCTGGAGAAGTTCCTTTAGCATTTGTTGTGGACTACCGATTTCTTATCTTTTGCTCTCTTGTCACCTTTGGCTTTAACCAACTCTGTTATGATTAGAAGTTCTGATCTTAATGTACAGGATTTCACAAGTTTATCCAGCTATTTTCAGCCTTGGCAACCCTTTTCTGGGCCTTTAGCCCCAATGTTGGGAAGAAAAGCCTCTGTAAAGCATTAGGCTTTGAAGACAGAGTTTGTCAGTTCTTATTTTTTGTGGTCAGATTCTCTTACCTTACCAAGCTAACTTAGGTAGTCTTTTAGATAAAACTTTCTGATTTTGGCACTTACAGGAAAACTTGGTTGCATTTGCTTTTCTCTGGGTAATTAATAATTTTGTTGTAAAATATCATATTGGAGATGGTAAAAGCATCTGCTTGCAATGCGGGAGACCCAGGTTCCATCCCTGGATCAGAAAGATCCCCTGGAGAAAGAAATGGCAACCCACTCCAGTACTGTTGCTTGGAAAATTCCATGGATGGAGGAACCTCATAGGCTACAATCCACGGGGTCGCAAAGACTCAGACATGACTGAGCGACTTCACTTTCACTTATCATGTAAACCTATTGATGGCCGATTCATGTTGATGTATGACAGAATCCATCACAATATTTTAAAGTAATTATACTCCAATTAAAATCAATGAATTAAACTGTGTAAAGTGAAAATAAAAGAGAAAAAAATAAATTGTTGTACTTGAATATTATTTCATTTGGCTTGACATGGGAAAATAGAGAATAGCTTTATTTTTTCTCTGCAAACTACTGTTTGTACAAGATCATTCTATAAAATGATTATCTCCTGTAAAGATTAGACTTGATAGCAAAGTATAGTATAATTTACAAAGCCATCTATTTGGTGAAAACTACTTGTTTCATCAAAAGTGAAAGGGCTAAAGTGGTACTGGTATATACAAGCATCATATTCTGGAGTTTATTGATTTTGGTTCCAAGCCCAAGCATACAAGAAAAAAAAAGAATGAATCCAGTGAGTATTAACTTAATAAAAGTATAAAGCTTTTTCATTCTTTGAGACTGAATATTAACTGTACTTTGACATAAATTTTAAGGATTTATTTTTCTCTCAAGTACCTGAATGCTATAGGTATTCATTGTATCCTGATGATTAATATGAAACTTTTTTTTCCTCAATACCGTTACCTTCTGTCTTGTCTCCAACTAGTTTTCATTCCATATAAGTAGCAGATGTTTGTTGTATATATGGGATAGCAATAATTACTAACATTAGATGTTTTAGAAAACAAAAAAAGCATACATTCATAAAAATCTGGAGAAATATAAAAAACACAAAGGTAGTTTATAAGCTCATGACTTGAGGGTTATTACACCATTAAGAGTTTGTAACTTAACATTTCTCTATTTTTCCAATGCTTTAATAAATTGGATAAAATAAAATACCTATAAAAATAAATAGATATTTAATAAATACCTATCATTGAAGTTAATGAGTTAAAGAAGGTTGTGCATGTTTTTAAACATATTTAAGCATGTTGCCAAACTGCTCTCTAAAATAGTTGTGTAGCTGAGTGTGCTTTCCCACTTACAGAGTATCAAGTGCTGTTGCTTGGCACCGCTGCCAACTGAAAGTTATGATTTCTTAATCTTTCTTTTTAAAATTAAATATGCCTGTTAGTATGCTTGTTACAGTGTGATTCATCAGTTTGATAAATATTTTCTGTCTGATAATGATAACACTCACATGTATGCCCAGATCACCCAGTCTTCTGGTGTTATCTTTGTCCCTTAGAGTTTCCCTTGGATTCTCTTAAGATCATTTACTTAGTAGCAAAAGCCCTTTGGAAAAAAGTCATTACACAAAATAAAATCAAAACTTTACAGCTTGACTTTGAAGGTGCTCTTTATCTTCTGTTTACAGCCTTCAAACGAGGACTTGTAGGTATACTGCTTTCAAGTTTGGTTTAAGGGTAACCTTTAAAACAAGACCAGCATCTTTTCCTTTGGGATAGAAAAAAACCCCTTTTATATTTTTTACAGAAATGCATCATCTTCAGTTTTGTTCTGAAGGACCTCTTGAGGATAAAAAGCATGAATAAACCACCTCCTCCTGGGGTTATTGTGGTATACTTTTTATGCTGGAAAATTGAAGTGTTTTTAATATATTAAACCTGTTTCATTAAACAGCCATTTTGCTGGGTATGCATGGTTCACAAATCAAAAGGCGAAAAAGAATAGGTAGTGAAAAGAAATTGTCACTTTCATTTCTATTTTCAACCACCATCTTCCTAAGGGGAATCCTATTTACTCTTTTTTAATGTTTCTTTCTGGACCTATTTTAGCAAATATTGCATCCTGTTAAGGAAGCAGAAATAAACTGTAATAGAAGCACCTAAAAATCACCTTAAGGCTTGCTGATTAAGCAGTCATTCATGCTTCTGAATATAATAAAATTAAACTGTATTAGGAAGCAGACAGCTTATGAGAACTGTGAATTTTTTGTTGTTTTGTATGAGAGGAAATTTTGTTCCATCTAAGCCTTTTACCTTAGGAACATTATCTGTTAGCTATATGTGGGGAAATTTGCTGATTAGTTATATATATTGAGTTGGTAAAGTAAAAACTTAATGTTATAAGTTAAACATCCTTATCAGTTAACATTTAATTGAGATTATACATTTGTATGTTCAGTTGCATCATTGTACTTTCTCATGACTCGTTTTTATGATGAGAGCAGAGCTTTTCTGTAGACTTTCCTGAGGTTGCATTGTCCTTCTTCCCCTTTGCCCAATAGTTATTAGTTGATTTAACTTTAAAACTGTGGGCCATCAATGAACATTGATACAGGAGAATAATTACAAAATGTTTTTTCAACTCTAGTATTATAGAAATGATATTGATTAAGTGTATTGTAACGAATCCCATATGTGTCAGGAGCAAAATATCTTTTTTTTCCCTTACTGAAGTTACTTGAATTTCTTTCACATCAAAACTTAATAGCAGTGATTTAAATCCTATTTATTATTTGACTCAGCCCTTTATGAAATAGAACCCCATCCCACTTGAGCCGTAAAATGTGTTAAATTTAAGACTAATGCTGCTTTCTGCTTTTTGAATTTACATTTTGGCAGTAACTACCTTCTTTGTTCAGTGCTAGAAAAAAATGATCCAGGCTTAACCAAATAACAAATCTGCCAAGTTCACAGATCAGTCAGTGAGAGAAGCCAGAATTAAATGAAAGTCTAGATATTGACTTTACCGAATATGCTAAGGGGAGATTCTGTGGCATTGCAATTTCTCTGAGACTTAAATTCTTTTACTGTAATAGTTGTTCTTTGACGGTGATTGATGTGAGAAATTCAGGCTGTGGACCTTACCTCCCAGAATCTATACAACTGGAATAAAGCCAGCTAAGAATCATGCATCCTGTCTGACCTCTTCTGTCTCGCCAGCAACTGGAACAGTTTGGACTTTGCCTTTTTGTTTCAAACTTTTAAGAAACTCTAGTAGTGGATCTAGTATGTATTTTTAGTGGGGATAATAATGTTTTTAAAGAAACTTAACATCTGTTCATACACATATATGCAATATTTTGAATAAATCAGTTTAATCAGACCATTGACTTTTTAATGCAGATTTAAAAAAATCGTGTCCTGAAACCCTGTGGTATTAATTATTATAAGAGATGGTTCCAGGTACCATTGGACAGAGGAGCTTGTCAGTTGACGGTCCTTGGGATCACAAAAGAGTTGGATATGACCGAATAACAAAAAACAAAAAATAAAGCTCTAGGTACAGTGCGTTATAAGTCTTAACAGAAAATGGAAGTTTGGTGTCGGATGGCTGATTTTTAATAAGTCATATCTCTAAGGGATAGATCAAACATTCTGAGGAGGTAAGTGTGAGCACCATGGGGATATTTGTCATACTGGAACATCCCATGGATGGAGGAACCTGGTGGGCTGCAGTCCATGTGGTCGCTAAGAGTCGGACACGACTGAGCAGCTTCACTTTCACTTTTCACTTTCATGCATCGGAGAAGGAAATGGCAGTCCACTCCAGTGTTCTTGCCTGGAGAATCCCAGGGACGGGGAAGCCTGGTGGGGTGCCATCCATGGGGTCGCACAGGGTCGGACACGAATGAAGTGACTTTGCAGCAGCAGCACTCACTAAATATTTGTGGGATAGATGAATGGATGAATGAATGAGATTGGTTGAAATATTTATTGTAGTAATAGTAGTTGTAATAGTAGCTAGCATTTATTGAGCTTTAGTAGGCATAGAGCAACCCACTCCAGTACTCTTGCCTGGCAGATCCCATGGACAGAGGAGCCTGGAAGGCTGCAGTCCATGGGGTCGCTAGGAGTCGGACACGACTGAGCGACTTCACTTTCACTTTTCACTTTCATGCATTGGAGAAGGAAATGGCAACCCACTCCAGTGTTCTTGCCTGGAGAATCCCAGGGCCGGGGAACCTGGTGGGCTGCCGTCCTTGGGGTTGCACAGAGTCAGACATGACTGAAACTACTTAGCAGCAGCAGGCACAGTGGCAACCCACTGCAGGACTCTTGCTTGGAGAATCCCTTGGACGGAGGAGCCTGCTAGGCTGCAGTCCATGGGGTGGCTAAGAGTTGGACACGACTGAGCGACTTCATTTTCACTTTTCGCTTTCATGCATTAGAGAAGGAAATGGCAACCCACTCCAGTGTTCTTGCCTGGAGAATCCCAGGGTCGGGGGAGCCTGGTGGGCTGCCGTCTATGGGGTTGCACAGAGTTGGACACGACTGAAGCGACTTAGCAACAGCAGGCACAGTGTGCTAGGTATTTTGGCTGAATGATTTTTTGGTCCTCATAAGGATACAGGGAGATCAAACCAGTCAATCCTAAAGGAAATCAACCCTGAATATTAACTGGAAGGAATGATGCTGGAGCTGAAGCTCCAGTACTTTGGTCACCTGATGTGAAGAGCCAACTCATTGGAAAAGACCCTGATGCTGGGAAAGATTTGAGTGTGGGAGGAGATGGGGCAACAGAGGATGAAATGATTGGATAGCATCACCAACTTAATTGACAGGAGTTTGAATGAACTCCGGGAGATAGTGAAGGACAGGGAAGCCTGGCTTGCTGCAGTTCATGGGGTCTCAGAATCAGACACAACTTAGCAACTGAACAAAGGATGCTGTGAGATAGGTACTGAATGACTCATTTATCTTCACAAGAGAGGTGATAACTGAAAGTGAAAGTCGCTCAGTAGTGTCCGACTTTTTGTGACCCCATACCATGTAATTCTCTAGGGCAGAATACTGGAGTGGGTAGCCTTTCCCTTCTCCAGGGGATCTTCCCAACCCAGGAATCAACCAAGGTCTCCTGCATTGCAGGCAGATTCTTTACCATCTGAGCTATCAGGGAAGCCCAGGTAATAAGATAAGTGATACGATAAGCTGCCTACGGCCCCAGACCTGGCACTCAAACTTAATTTTGAATTCTAGTGCTCAGGCTTAACTATGCTGTATGGTTTTCCAGTTTGTACAGACCGGAAACTCACATTTGTGTGTACTTACAAGAGTTAAGTTTTAAGCTTTTACTAAAGTTTTCTCTCTCACTTGAGCATTTTTTTTCTCCTGACAAAAATAAAGATTAGTTCTAGAGTTACTGTGTACTAGACAATAAGTGGGAGACAGCAGATCAAGGTTTCCGCGTTGGGGCTTCAGCTGGGCTTACTCAGTAATAACTCACTGTCTTAACTCTGTCTTACAGAGCATGTGATTCAAAGTGGGGTTCTGCTGCTGAAATGAGTTTTTTTGTTTTTAACCTTTCTTAAGAATAGAATCGAAACTAAGAGTAGTGGTCAGAACCCAGCGGGAGCCTGTCTGTTTTGGTAGCAACCAGGGGTTGGGGAAAGCTATGGATTTGATAGCTACACAGTTTAGAGCTCACATCTGTTGAGGTGCTGTTATATTTTGAGAGACTTCATTATCAGTGACATGAATTAGGCAGTATTTGGTTAGAAACCCTGAATGCTCCAGTCTTGAAGTTGGGAGAGAACTGTACCTGCCTAATGTTACTGGGTCTGTAAACCAGTGCTGTTGGAAGGTGTGAGGTGTGGTCCCTGACCTGTCTGTCCCTGGTCTGCCTGAGATAAGCATGGGATTGAGACTCGGTCTTTAGACGCTTTGACAGCAGTTTAATATTGCTATATGTAGCCAGGCTTGTGATCCCTGGGCTTGTATTCTCTTATGTCTGTTAAATTTTTTTTTCACTTTCTAGTAAGTAATTTTTATTCTTTGACTGAAATTTTGGTCTGTGCTGGACTGGAGGAAAATGAATTCTTCACCATTTGTAGTTTGAGAAGCACGGTTATAAATTAGCAACTTTTATACCTGTTCTATACAATAGCATCTTCCTATAATCAGCATCTCAATAGTATTGCAATCACTAAGTGCCACGAGATGCACTCTTCATGATTAGATTCCATGTCCAGCCCTTCCAATGTCAGCACTTCTTGCTCTGTGAACTCTCTTAACAAGATGAACAAGTGGATTCACTGGTGCACAGCACAGGTTGCAACCTCTGAGCATTCTTTATGAGCTCAGCTTTGTAAGGAAGGTTAAAAATGATCCATGGTGCAGTTCTAACAATTTGAAACTAGGTTGGTCCCAAATCATTTAAACTAGGCTTTCAACAGATCCTTTTTATGTGTATTACAAAGACAGTGGGAAACCTGCTGCTTTTCCTAGGGAAGATTTATCGCGATAAGTTTGTGCAAAGTTTGAATTGATATTTTGCTGATTTATAATTGGCTTAGGTTAGACTTCTCTTAAACAGATCTCTCTGCTTGTTGAAAACTGGTCTATATATCTAGAAGTTACCTCTTTCGCCTTGATAGTATGTACATATGGGTATTTTCTGGTAATTTGTATATGTGTGTGCAGCGACATCTGTGAATTGAGTTGAAGAGTAACTGTATCAGCAAGAGATTAGAATTTAAAGTCAGCAGGTGCTCAGGCTTATAGTGTGTGGATTTTTTCTTTTTCTCCCGTTTTCAAAGCCACTTAACCATGCTTCATTCAGTTCATATATTTTTTAATATACCCTAAAGAACATACTAAAATCAAGACATACCTTATGTCCATAGCATTCCATCAACTCAGTAGCACTGTCAAAAAAGGAAATTAGTTTGTTCTTTGTGCAGTTCCATGCAGTAAATTGCAATGATTTCTATAGATTAAAATCTTTTCCCTTCATTTTTTTCTTTATTCAGTGTTTTCTGAATTAAAAACAAATATATGCTTAGTACTAGGTAAGTAATTAGAACTAAATAAATAATACCAAGGTTAATAAAATATATATCCTTCCACACCGTTATTGTTCATATAAACATAAATGCATATATATAATACAATTTTCATACTATGTAATTTTAAAAACTCTTTCTAACTTTTTGTATGTCTTGGGTCTCTGGGAATCTGGCAAATGTCATGGATCTTTTTTCCAAGAACGTGCCCTTAAGTATATACACACAAAATATTGCATAAGATTTTAAGAAATTCTTAGATCTCTTTTAGTTATTTGCAACCTTCAGGTTTGAATGTTTGCTTTTAGGGTTTATGCACTTGGAGAAGCATATTTGTTAATGTAGAATTTTTTTGGATAGTNGTGTCTTGGGTCTCTGGGAATCTGGCAAATGCCATGGATCTTTTTTCCAAGAACGTGCCCTTAAGTACATACACACAAAATATTGCATAAGATTTTAAGGAATTCTTAGATCTCTTTTAGTTATTTGCAACCTTCAGGTTTGAATGTTTGCTTTTAGGGTTTATGCACTTGGAGAAGCATATTTGTTAATGTAGAATTTTTTTGGATAGTGTGGATTTTAGACGTCTTTTTTTTTTGATGGGGCGTGTATGCCTGTTTGTAAACATTTAAACATCCAATTTGTGGTGAATTAGTTTTTCCTAAACAGATATTTTTGGGTAACTGAAATTATGTATTAATTACCTAATTCATCTTATTAAATTCTAAAATACTTCAAAGGAAAATGTCTAAATATTATACTTGGCTTCTAAAATAATACAGATTTATTTTGATTATTTAGACTTATTATAAACTTGAGCTTATATTTTATATGTGTATATATGTATATATGTCAGAATGTAGCAGTGGTTCTTAATCTAATTTCTTGGACATTCCTTAGGATCTTTGAACTCTGAAATTAAGAATAAAATTTGGAGTGGATACATACAATTGTGTCTTCATCAAATAGACTTTGTAAAAGTATATCCAGTTTTTAAAGTTAAGGTTTATTTGTACATGATAAAACTCACTCATTTTAAATTAATTATTTGTGTATTTTTTATGGCTTTGCTGGGTCTTTGATGCTGTGAGCAGGCGTCTCTGGGTGTGGTGAGCAGGGGCTGCTCTTGTTTGCCGCGTGTGGGCTTCTCACTGGCGCGGCTTCTCCTGTCCCGGAGCACAGGCTCTGCGTGAGCAGGCTTCTCTGGTGTGGCACGTGGGCTTAGCTGCTGCCTGGCATGTGGAATCCCCATGGACCAGGGATTGAACCCATGCCCCTGCATTGGTGGTCAGATTCCTGTTCACTGTGTCACCAGGGAAGTCCAGACCCGATCATTTTAAATGTAAAGTTTGATGAACTTTACTATTAATAGTTGTAACTAGATTGTATTATGGGCACCACAGTTATACACTTATAAGTTCCCCTTTGCTCTCAGTATCTTCCCACTCACCTTGGCCCCAAGGCAACCACTTGTCAGCTGTGGTTTTACCTTTTCTAGAGTTCCATATATGGAGAAGGCAATGGCACCCCACTCCAGTACTCTTGCCTGGCAAATCCATGGACAGAGGAGCCTGGTAGGGTGCGTTACACGAGGCCGCTAAGAGTCAGACATGACTGAGCAACTTCATTTTCATTTTTCACTTTCACGCATTGGAGAAGGAAATGGCAACCCACTCCAGTGTTCTTGCGTGGAGAATCCCAGGGACAGGGGAGCCTGGTGGGCTGCCATCTATGGGGTCGCAGAGTCGGACACAACTGAAGCAACTTAGCAGCAGCAGAATTCCATATAAAGGAAGTCATATAGTATTGGGTTGGCCAAAAATTTGTTTGAGTTTTTCTGTAAGATGTTAATGAACTTTTTGGCCAACCCAGTAGTAATGTTTTGTTGACTTCTTAACACTCATACAATGTTTTTTGAGATCACCTGTTGTTGTATTGATCCTTTGTTCCTTTTTGTTGCTGAGTAGTATTTCACAGAATGGATATGCTACTGCGGTTGTTTATCCATCTATGTTTGGTAGACCTTTGGTTTGCCTCCATGTTTTGGCTATTACGAATAGTGCTGCTGTGAACATTTGTGATCATATCTTTATGTGAATATTTTTTATTCTTCTTGGGTAAATTCTGAGGAGTCAGAATTTGGGTCATGTAGTAAATTTGTATTTAATGTTAAGATACTGCAATTACTGTTTTCTCTCTTTCCACCAGCAATTTTCAGTGAGCTCTAGCTTTTTGGAAAGATCTCAATTTCCACTTTTCTGAGTCAAACAAGGCCAATACCCCATTTGCTGACCCAGGACTGAGACTGGGCTGCAACCCAGCTCCTTGCTCTTGGGGATTGTATCTGTGATGTGCCTATGGATATTGCTGGATTAACTCAGAGAGTTAATGCTCTGGTTTGTGAGTTCTCTCTTCTAGCTTGGTTGGCTAGTTAAGCTTTTCAGAAACGCAGTTTATGTAACATTTCTACCTGCACACAGGACAGAGAAGGTTGAGGTACTTCATAGGCCTGAAAGTTCCAGAGACAGTTCTTAAATTGCTTCTTAACTCTGAACTTCAGATTGCCACTTTCATTAGAGGAATCTTGGGTGGTAACTTCATAGACATATATTTACCAAGTAAAATAACCTTGACACTGCTCTTAGAAATATTGCTGATTATAAAAGTCATGGCAAACCTCTTCTGAAAGGATTTTATTAATATATTGCCTCATAATTCATCAACAAAAACGATGTGAAATTATTAGTCTTGACTTAGGCAGTAGTATCTGTGTCTGCAGATTGGGTTTCTTATTGATGTATCAGTGCTTTCAGCAGAAGCCTGAGAATGTATTCCTGCCGCCCTGCCGTTCATCCATCTTTAGGCCCTTTTGTACCCTTAAAATACAACTTGTATATTTTATGAAAAGCAAATATTAGTATTCTTTGAAACTAATATTTTTTTTATCTCAGTTTTATTTATTTATTCTACTTTATAATATTGTATTGGTTTTGCCATACATTGACATGAATCCGCCATGGGTGTACCTGTGTTCCCCATCCTGAACCTCCCTCCCCATCCCATCCCTCTGAGTCATCCCAGTGCACCAGCCCCAAACACCCTGTATCATGCATCGAACCTGGACTGGCGATTCGTTTCACATGTGATAATTTACATGTTTCAATGCCATGCTCCCATATCATCCTGCCCTCACCCTCTCCCACAGAGTACAAAAGACTGTTCTATACATCTATGTCTCTTTTGCTGAACTAGTATTTAAAATCATAGCTGGCACATACTGTCTTCACTCAGGTCTTCACAGGGCTGAGTGCTTGTTCATCAGCCTCCGGTGGAGGTGTCGTCTGAGAGAGGCCTTTACCAGATCGCGCCAGCTTAACAGCACATTGCTGTGTCTTTTTCTTAGTGCTTTAAACAATCTATAAGCACATTAACTTTCTTAATTTTCATTTTAAAATAGTGGTTCTTAAAGTGTGGACTCCCAGCACTCACTGAGGTTTAAACTATTTTTGTAATAGTAAGTAAACATTATTCATCTTTTTTACTCTCATTCTTTCATGAATGTCTAATGGAGGTTTTCAGATGCTCCATTATGTGTTATATAAAAGATTGAATGCAGAAGCAGATATGAGAATCCAGTTGTCTTTTATTAAAGTAGACATTAATAGAATTTACAAAACTGAACACTGTCATTCTTTTATCCTGATTAAAATTTCTTTTTGAAAAGGTAAATATTTTACAGAAGTATGAAAAATGTCGTAATTTAAATTAGTGTGTGATGCATTTTTTTAAGCGAATAAAGTATTTTGAACATTTTATGGTTTGAATTTCAGTGTGAAATATCAATATAAAAGTTCTTTGAGGTCCACAATAATTTTTGAGTGTTAAGAGGGCTCTTTGACCAAAAAATTTGGGAAGTTGTATTCTTAAAATAAAAGTCCCATGAAAGTAAAGACCTTATGTACTTGATTTGGTTTCATATTTTGGTTTCATATTCATAGGGCCTGGCAGAGGTAAAACTGGCCTGTGGAAATCACTGAAGTATCTGGGTGAACAGATTATGAATGAATGAAAGAAAATGACAATTGTAGAGTTCTGGTGATTCTCTTCAGGGCTTTCAAGTTTTTCTATAGTAACTGGTTTTTGTAGACATCATATTTGATAGATAATTACTCCAGTTCATCAGAAAGCATAATCTTTATTTTGGCCAGGTTTAATTGTTCCCTGATATGGAACTGAAACTTTTTGATATGATTTTGGTTAGAGATTCTGTTAAATGTTCCTTTCTAGGAAGGATGGAAGATTTTACCATCATGCTTATTAACTAACTCAAAGTTTAAGTTGATTGACTTCTAGTATAATTTATTTGGATATTTTAGATTGTTATTTATATTTTATCTTATAAAATACTTTCTGTATTTTATAATAAATATAGAATACTTTATAATAAAAAGTATTTTCTGTCATGGAAGTTAAACCCTTTGTTGCTTTTAGCCTTTGGACAAAGTTATGTTTTCATTTTTTTCTAAATGCCAGACACTTAAATAGTATTTTGTTCATTGTAGATTACAGATAATCTGTTTTGCTTTTTCAGATTGCCCACACTGAATAATAAATGATAATAAGGAAAAAAAAATTAATCCTCCCAGCTATTTTCAGCAGACAGAAAATCTGTGTACTGTCCTGCAAGTTGGAATTCTTTACTAAGATTTGCCCATCCTGAGAAGATGCAAACTTCAGAAAGCTAGGAGATGGTTCTAGAGACTGCTGACCTATTCCAAGAACTACTGACCTGTTGATTGTGTAGGTCACATCAGGGAAGTTATTTACAAGCATTTAGACCCAGAATATGACAGTGTTAGGGAGGTGTAGAAGAATTTGGTAATTTCAGATTCTGCTGGTTAGTTTGTTTCTGTCCCTTAGGGCATAATTTATAGAAGACTTTTCATTTAGCCACTGATACATAGGATAAGTAACCTGGCCAGCACAGGCTCATAAGTAGTCGTAAATTAGGGGGTCAGGCTATAAAGAATAAGTCTTAACTCTGGTAGGGCACTTGAATGCTTCTCAGCTGGACTGCTCACTTTATCTTTCCTCTCATTTCTTTTCTGTGGAGATCCAATTAGGGCTTACGTTTCTCTTTATGCTTTTGTAAATAAAAGGTTCATTCTTGGATCTGTATTTCTCAGTGTACTCAGTTTTTAGCAACACAAGGAGTCTTAAACAAGAAAGACTTGTGGTTTAATCAGTTGAGTTCATTGCAATCACCTGAGGTGTTAGAACAGACACAAAGGCTGGTCCATGCTACCTAATTAAAAATTAGAATGAAGTAGGATGTTAGAATCACCTGGAGAATATGAAAATGAAAATAGAAACCACCACCCCCCCAAAAAAAAAAGAAATCCCACATCCCCCCAACCCTAAAATACAGGATAGGAACCCCTGCCCAGGTTAATTACCTCTGACTTTCAGAGAAATGGTTTCAGGCATCTGTATTTTTTAAAATACTGATGGCTGTAATATGTCAACAGAGTAAAGACCTCTCTTCACTTATTTAAAAAAACTCCCCTGGTCATTTTGATAAGCTAGGAACAGATGATACAGAGCTCCTGAGCATGTGGGATCATTTGTGATACTTCTAAACAAAATATAATAGAGGAGTGTGCTTTTGTTTGGAGAGCTATTAAACTCCCCGTGCATCTAGTTTTCGAGAATAAGAATAGGGAGCGTGACATCAATAAGCAGGGTTAATTAAGAGTCTGTCAGCACTGTTCTGTGGACAGAAGCATATGAGTGGTTCGGGGGAGAGACGGTGAAAGGCCCGTGCGGAGGACGAGAACAGGAACAGGACTTGTGGTGGAACATTCCCATCTTGTGGCTTAGTGAGGACAGTGCTGCTAAAGATTCAGAGCTGAACCTCTTTATCGTAGTTACGTAGGAATTTACACAACTAGTGGCAGTTGCTCATGCTATTAGGCCTCTCCTGATTAGGGCACAAAAAATGTGACCAGCAGCACCATTCCCTCAGTCTTTTTGCTGCCTGTCCCTGTAAACCCTCTTTGAACTTTTTTACTCTATGTAGTAACCATGTTCCTACGACTTTGTTATGGAAACTTATGGAGCTGTTGCCACCACATTCTGTTTCAGCTGTGTTACAAAAAACCTATTTGGAGCCTCAAGTTACTCAGTTATTGTGAAGTAATTAAATATACCTTGGTGTCGGAAGTCAGATCTCACCTCCCTGCTGTAATAAATCTATGTCAGATTATCTGTTTCCGCCTCTGTAAAATGGGAAAATAATATTACTGACCCTATAGAATGATTGTGAGGGTTTAATGAGTAACTGCACTTGAGGCACTTAGTGGAGTGTTTTTGACAAAAGTGATTGCCCGGTATTTACCATTCACTCCTTTAGCAAATACGTTTTGATATCTAGACCATGAGCAGCAGCACATGGATTCTGTCTTACTCATAAATACCGATTATCTACGGAATGTTTTTCTAGATACGGTAAGTCTTCATTATTTGTATAGGATAGCAGAAGCCTGTGTGTCAGTGGGTGCTTCTGCTCAGGAATTTCCTTCTGACATCTAAGTGTCCTCTGAAGTTTGTAATGCAGTTCCAGTACTTTTTTTTTTTTTGAACTAAAGAATTGAGATGTTAGTATGTGTGCGGGAAATAGGAAGGCTATAAAATGTCAAAATGAAGAATGAGTGTGCTTAGTTTTGTTAAAAGTTTTTTTGTTTTCTGAATGTGTTGTTATATTCGACTTTATTAAATTGGCAAGATCATAAATGTTAGAGTTGGAAATTATTTTAATGATCACCAGGCCTTTCCTAAGGCTTTCTGTTTTGGTCAGCTAGAAATGCTAGAGAGAATTCATCCTTAAAATGGATACTCTCTTTCCTGAAACTATCACCTGTGGTCCTTACTTTGCTTTTCAAAGTAAGACACATTCTCTACTGCCTCACTATTTGGACAGTGCTCTTTGTGATTGTCCCTAGCCTGCAGAGAGATTTTAATTCATTGAACTGGTTCTCATCACAGGGTTTTAAACTTTCTCTCTTATAATTAGTCCTTTAGGGGGTACACTTGTTCATGTTCATTGTCTTTAGCCAGTGAAGTTAAACCACTGCTTTTTCCATTACTCAGGTGAATACTGTTACTGGTAATTTCTCTTGGTCATTGTAGAGAACTGGCTCTAGCAGGCCAGTGATGCAGAAAAGAGCGAGAAAATAATTTCTCTTACTTGGAGGACTGTGCTTCTGTGGATACTGTATAAATTGCACTGATTCTTGGGGCAGGCATATCAGGCTGCCATGCTGTTCCATTACGTTGCTCCCAACCCCTTCACAGTTTACTTTGTTTAAAGTGTTTCAGTATAAGCTATGAACTATGCTAATTCGTTTTTAAAGATAATAATTGTTTTTTTCTCACTTCAGTTTTCTTTGTAAAGGTTATTTTGGTCTGGCTTTAGGTGAAACTGTGCTGGGCCCTAGTCATCAGTACTCCGTTTCCCACATGAAGGAATCAGCTGTTAGGAATCAGTTGGTGCAAAGATATACACTAAGCTGAGGTATCTTCTAGCGTCTCTCATTTACTTTGATTTCAGCTGTGGTTCATTAATAGGGTTCAGCATCCAGGAAACTAGGTAACCTGGGCAAGCTGATAGGTGTGTTTGTAATAACTCTTTATCAGTTTTGTTTATCCCTTCTTAGTCACCGATGTTTCTTTTGTTTTTTAGTTGTGAAAATGATTGTTGTTGGCAGAGTTAAGTTGAATGGGAATTAAACAGTTCTGTTTTCTTTTTATTGATAAAGTAATAATATTGATTATTGAGCATTATTTCAGGGCAGATCCTGTGTGAAATATTTACTGTACATTTTTCTCATTTTTAATAGTCCTAAGTAATGCTGTGAAACGGTTCCATTTTGCAAGTCAGAAATCTAGGACTTTGGAAGATTAAATAGCTAATAAATGCTAGAGCTGGAAACCATTCTTCCTCTTCCTGCATGACCCCTAAAGCCTGTTTTTGTGCCTTTCAAGAAATGGAGAGGTCTTTTATACAGAAATGTGTAAGGCTTATGCACGTTGGTGTCCTTCTGCAGTAAGCTCTTCCCTGCTGACTGCTTGCTGTTCTTAGAAGGTCTGGATCTTAAACTGGTGTAAAGTCTGAATCCATTCATCACAGAGTCTTTGCTTCATGTCTGTTCCTAACTCATGGTTTTAATAATCAAGCTGCTGATAAGAGAATCATCTTCTTGTTAAAATATGCCCATAAGCTTTGGAGTTTAAATCTTGGTTCTGCCATTTCCTGAATGTGTGATCGTTAGCCATTTACTCAACTTTTCTCCTCTTCAGCTCTCTTATTTGTAAAATGAGTATAATATAATGCTTTTTCCTGAGGTACTTAATGAGGATTCCATGATTGATAATACAGGTATAATAATTAGAATACTGCCTGGCACATGATGTTCAATAGTTGTAACCTGTATTATTAACTGGTTATACTTGTTTTAAATTGAACACTGATCAGTAAAACTCTAATTCCCATTTTGTTCTTAGACTTATTTTTCGCTCTGATAGCTTTCCATTGTATTTTAGACTATATTGCCCTTTAGTCTTCAGGCCACGTCCTTGTCCTGAGTAATACAGACTGCTACTGTTAATATCTTCTCTGGAAAAAGAGTCTACAGGTTCTCTGAAATGAAGCTATATTATCAAAGACTTGATTGGTTTGGCCTTTAGTTATTCGGGATTTGTGATTCTGATAATTTGGGTAGGAGCTGTGCTGATGTTAACTTTCTCATTGTGAAAGCAGCTTACCAATTACAGTGTGAAGGACAGAAATCGGCGCTGTGTCCCACACCCATTTCCTTCTGTAGTTTTTTGACTTACTGTTTAAGAAGAGATGAGTTGTCTACTTGAGAAAGAAGATGCTCCTTAAGCATTTCAGAATCTTTGTGCTGCAGGTGTAATTGCTTTGTTAGCAAAGGCCAGTAGTAGTTAGAAAGCCTACCAAAGGCCAAGGTCAGCGTCCTAAAGGATTAAAAAAAAATCTAGTTGAAAACTAGGTTGTCCGAACTCTCTCGTTCTTGTCAGCACCGAATTGTTGTCTTGTTGATGATGGCCATTCCGACAGGTGTGAGGCAGTCTCTCATTGTGGTTTTGATGTACGTTTTCTTAATATTGGTGATTGAGCACCTCTTCATATGCTTGTTGGCTGCGTTTATGTCTTCTTTAGAAGGTGAAATGTCTTTTTAAGTCCTTTGCTAATTCCTTAGGGCTTTGTTGAAGGAGTTCTTTATATATTCTGCATATTTACTCCTTTTTGTATATATAGTTTGCAGGTATTATCTTTCACGTTTTTGGTGTTTCTTTTGTTGCACAGAGGCTTTAATACAATTCAGCTTGTCTATTTTTGCTTTTGTTTCCTGTACTTAACGGTATAATCTCCAAGAAATCATTGCCAAGGCCAGAATTATGAAGGTTCCAGTATTACGAAGGTTCTTCCATATATTTTCTTCTAGGAATTATATGCTAGTGCTGTACTCTTTTGATTATTGTTGCTTTCATAATATGTTTTGGAATCAAGAAGTGTGAGGTCTCCAACTTTGTTTTTCTTTCTTAACATTATTTTGGCTCTTTAGGGTCCTTTGATATTCCATAAGAATTTAGATAGTTTTTTTTTTTTTTCCTATTTCTGCAAGAAAAAAAAAATGCCATTGGTATTTTGCTAGGGATTGTATTGAATCTGTAGATCACATTGGGTATTATGGACAGTGTAATGGTATTCAGTTTTCAAGTTCAGGAATACGAGATGGATGTCTTGTCTTTTTGTTTTGTCTTTCAGCACTGTTTTGTAATTTCCAGCATATAAGTGTTTTGCTGCATTGGTTAAGTTTGTTCCTAAGTATATTATTCTTTTTGATGCTATTGTAAATATGATTGTTTTTTAAATTCATTTCATTCATTTTATTGATCACTTTTAACTTTGGTAAAATGTTATCTCCTTTGACTTCATGTCCTCATAGTACCTGGAACGTATAGTAACACAAAGTATATTCTTACTAAGGTTGATAACTTGATATTGCAGTTTGATCTGCACATCTTTTTTTAATTGAAGTAGTACTTTTAGAAACTAACCAAGGCTGTTTTATTCTAGGCACTTAAGTATTTGAATTTTTAAAAAACTTATTAAAGTTTTAAAATTTTGTATCTTAAGCCAGCCAGAATCTCCCTGTTTCAATTTGAATGGCTATAATATGCCTATTAAATGTGTGTAAAGCACAAGTTAATGGTTGGTATTTCACTACAGTCTATTCTGGCAGTATTTGGATATCTCTATTCCCAAAGAGTCGGACATGACTGAGTGACTGAACTGAACTGAACTGATAGAAAATTAGGCTTCTTTAGTTTTGAGAGATATTTTTAATCCTTTATTAATAGATTTCAGGAACTAAAAAGCCTCTTGATTAAAGTGAAAGAGGAGAGTGAAAAAGTTGGCTTAAAGCTCGACATTCAGAAAACGAAGATCATGGCAACTGGTCCCATCACAGTGTCAGACTTTATTTTTTGGGCTCCAAAATCACTGCAGATGGTGATTGCAGCCATGAAATTAAAAGATGCTTACTCCTTGGAAGGAAAGTTATCACCAACCTAGATAGAATTTTCAAAAGCAGAGATACTATTTTGCTAACAAAGGTCCGTCTAGTCAAGGCTATGGTTTTTCCAGTGGTCATGTATGGATGTGAACGTTGGACTGTGAAGGAAGCTGAGTGCCGAAGAACTGATGCTTTTGAACTATGGTGTTGGAGAAGACTCTTGCGAGTCCCTTGGACTGCAAGGAGATCCAACCAGTCCATCCTAAAGGAGACCAGTCCTGGGTGTTCACTGGAAGGACTGATGCTGAGGCTGAAACTCCAGTACTTTGGCCACCTCATGTGAAGAGTTGACTCATTGAAAAAGACTCTGATGCTGGGAGGGATTTGGGGCAGGAAAAGGGGATGACAGAGGATGAGATGGCTGGATGGCATCACTGACTTGATGCACATGAATTTGGGTGAACTCCGGGAGTAGGTGATGGACAGGGAGGCCTGATATGCTGCGATCCATGGGGTCGCAAAGAGTTGGACACGACTGAGCAACTGAACTGACTGAACTGATTCCCATATTCACCACCCTATCTGGAGCATCACAATTATAATTCAGTAATAACTATTTTAGATTTGGAAGACCATGGGTTACTAGCATACTTTCTTTGATTTATAAGTGAGCCTAAGAGGTTCATTTGAAGTGACTTATTCAGTTTCCCTGTTAGTGGCACAGTTGGGAGCAGAGTCCATTCCTGAAGAGTTCACACTGTCTCGTGGTTTTCTCAAGTAGCTAATTTTGTCTTATAAAATCCTCAGTTTGCTTGTTAATGAGCTCCTTTTGGCTCCCTGGGTCTTCCTTGCTGCGTGTGAGCTTTCTCCAGTTACACAGAGCGGGGGAGTCCGTGGTTGCAGGGAGCAGGCTGCTCACTGTGGTGGCTGCTCTTGTTGCAGAGCATGGGTTCCAGAGCACAGGCTCAGTAGTTGTGACCCCGCGGCATGGGGAATGTTACCAGGCCGGGGATTGTACCTGTGTTCCCTGCATGAGCCGCCGAGTTCTTAACCCCTGGACCACTAGGGAAGTCCTGAAATTCTTAATTTGAAATATGAGCAAGGAATAATGTTTAGTGCAATTATGGTAGATGAACCAACCAAAGATCTTGATCATTGGATGCTAACTTCTCTTACGGACTTGAGATAATTGGCCTGTGTGCCTTTTCATTAACATATGCTTTAAGAAACTCATTTAAGAATAACACTGAGGTAACAACAGACTTCAGTTTAGCATTAAATAATAAAAATATTACAGGACATTGTTTGCTGTGTATTAAATGTGCATTTTCTATAATCATTTACTCTGCATAGTTGAAGGTTATATTCATTGCATTTTCCAGATGAGGAAAGCTAATTTGGAAACCAGTAGGGCTTGCCATTTTTCTTGTATATGTGAAAAATCTAAGACATTGCCCAGTATTTCTTCTTGAGTTTTAGATTCTCTCATTTAATCTGCTTATTTATCTTAATGGATATTAGTATGCAGTCACCATTAGATTTTTGAAGATCATGGCATCCGGTCCCATCACTTCATGGGAAATAGATGGGGAAACAGTGGAAACAGTGTCAGACTTTAATTTTTTGGGCTCCAAAATCACTGCAGATGGTGACTGCAGCCATGAAATTAGAAGACGCTTACTCCTTGGAAGAAAAGTTATGACCAATCTGGATAGTATATTCAAAAGCATTACTTTGCCGACCAAGGTCCGTCTAGTCAAGGCTATTGTTTTTCCTGTGGTCATGTATGGATGTGAAAGTTGGACTGTGAAGAAAGCTGAGCGCTGAAGAATTGATGCTTTTGAGCTGTGGTGTTGGAGAAGACTCTTGAGAGTCCCTTGGACTGCAAGGAGATCCAACCAGTCCATTCTGAAGGAGATCAACCCTGGGATTTCTTTGGAAGGAATGATGCTAAAGCTGAAACTCCAGTACTTTGGCCACCTCATGTGAAGAGTTGACTCATTGGAAAAGACTCTGATGCTGGGAGGGATTGGGGGCAGGAGGAGAAGGGGACGACCGAGGATGAGATGGCTGTGAGTCTGAGTGAACTCCGGGAGATGGTGATGAACAGGGAGGCCTGGCGTGCTGCGATTCATGGGGTCACAAAGAGTCGGACACGACTGAGCGACTGAACTGAACTGAACTGATTAAAGCTAATTTTTTCTGTTATAATTCTGCATGTTTATTATTTTAAATCATGCTAAAGGCCTGTTGTTTTGCTTACTGCTTTTCTGTTGTTTTGTGCTTGCTAAAACTAGTATTTGTTCAGGGAAGGATCTTTTGCTCTGACTTTCACCCTAAGGAAGTAAAACACTCACCAAACATTTAATAATTTTAGTGATTACATACTGCGTTGTGTTTGTTTGTTTGTTTGTTTTTTGGTTTGTTATTGTGCCCAGTGTAAACTAGAGATTCTATGATCTGTGGGCCTGCTTTTGCATATGAAAATTTTTTTGAACTTTTTATTTTGTACTGGACTATAGCCGATTAACAATGTTGTAATAGTTTCAATGGGACAATAAAGGGACTCAGCCATACATATACATGTATCCAATCTTCCCCAAACTCCCCTCCCATCCGGGCTGTAATGTTTCTTTGGAACACGGTCATGCCCATTCACTTGTGTATTTTCTGTGGCTGTGTTCCTGCTACGGTGGCTTAGTTGAGTAGTTGTGACAGAGTTCATATGGGTACCTGGCCTGAAATTTTTTTTTACTGTCTGGTTCTTTAAGAAAAATGGACCATTTCTTTTTTATATACATCTTTTTCTTATTCTTTCTCCCACTCATAAAGTTAGAGAGTTCCTTTCATCATGAATTGATGGCTTTTTGTTTATTTCTTTTAGATGTTGCCCTTGACTCTGACTCTCAGTCTAGACTGTTCGTGGGCACAGTAATGAAGATGCTGGTATTACCAGGTGTTGTTTCACTGGTGCACCTGAAAATATCACCATGGTAGTTTTTGCTTTAATTTTACTGCATTTTTCCTTTTAAAAAAATCCGCACACATCGAATTACTGATATTTGGGAGAACTGTAGACAGTTGACTTCCCTGATGGCTCAAAGGTGAAGAATTTGCATGCAATGCCGGAGACACAGGAAACGCTGTTCTGATCCCTGCATAGGGACGATCCCCTGGAGGAGGAAGTGGGAACCCACTTCAGTGTTCTTGCCTAAAAAATCCCATGGACAGAGGAGGCTGGCGGGTTACAGTCCGTGGGGTTGCAAGGAGTCAGGCCAACTGTATTGACTGCGCTCACAACACGCATCTGTAGATAGTAGGAAAGGAAGGCTTTTGATTGTGGCTGTAGATTTGTGACCAGGTATTGTGGAAAGAGAGTGGTATGAGGCCAGAAAACTCAGGTGGAAATCTCAGCTCTGTAGTTAGGATCTGTGGGACTCTGAATAACTCACTTCTGAACCAGTTTTTATCTGACTGATCAAGCACGTAATTAGTTGCTAACTTACAGAATACTCGGAACATAGCTGAAGGAGAATTTCCTTACGAGGTTAACATTTTGGGTAGTGCTACAGTGGATTTATGTTACAATAAGGTGATTCAGAAAATAAGAAACTGTTGGAGTGAAGTTTCACTCTTTTTTTTGCATATGTGATAACTCTCATTTGAGTGGTTTAAATCTTGATACACTTTTATGTTACAGAATTTACTTTCTAGAGAGATAATGTGCTCATATTAGAGAATATATGATTTTTTTAAAATCAAGTAGAAAAACTCATATTAAAATTCCCATTAGGGGGCACTATTATCAAGCTTAGGAGAACTAGAGACTAATTTGTTTTCTCAGACACGCAACCCGAGGCTTGCTAAAAGGGAAAAATATTTTCATCTGATAAGATTCAGATAATTTTTATACAATCAAATTCCTTAAATACGGTTATAAAGTACAGTAAATTAAACGCAGATCCAATAACTCACTGTCTTGTTTTTCAGTCGACTAAATCAATATAATATTGCAGGTGATATAAGAAGCTTACTTTATTCTGAATCAGAGCCAAATCCATAATTTTCCTATTTAGAATAGACAATTTTGAAAATTTTGCTCCTATTAAGTCAGTCGCAAAGGATGATCCTTGGCCTTCAAATAAGTTTCTTAGAGAAATGAAGCTTGAAGACTATTGTGCTACCAAAGTGGAGTCAGGGGAGTGAGATGATGCCTAACTGAGACTGTATTGACTGTAATTACTGAAGTAATTTCACACAGTGAAGCAGCACGCACAGACACATAGCTCTTAACCTTTCTGTTTATTTTCAGGTACTTGAAAATTATTTTCTTTTTTATTACTCAAGGTTAGTGTTAGAGCAAGAAACACTACTTAACACTGTGCCGTACGCTATCACTTTATCATCAAGCTTCCAAAAGAAAGGTAGCAGTGTAGCCTTCAACAGACTTTTTAAAGACTAAAGTATAGATTGGCCAAAATGTAATTAAAATGAAATGTAATCACAGTGATTTTTCATGGCATAGGTGTTATTTTGGTATCACTGGATTCAGAGAGAGTGGGTTTGTATGGTTACATTATTTTCCTTACTTTCTGCCTTGCTAAGCCGCAGTTTACATTGGAGAAAGTCTCTGCTTAATTGCTTGCTTCCTGAAGTCTCACCTTCTCCTTTGCTTGCAGCCCACACGGTGAGGGCAGAATGGCTTTAAACCTGGCCGGTGGTTACTGCTTCAGCTGTGTGTTGCCTCTGAGTTCAGGAAAGCACCGAGTCAGAATAGAGAAAGCTTTTCATATTTTCTCAGGCCGATGGGGACATTCTGTGAAAAGACATGATGTTTAGTTATTATTTTGTATTATCTTCTATCTGTATGAACAGTCAGCGATCACTGTGATCTGTTTGACAAATTTAGTTTAAAAAAAAAAAAATTTCTGTTATTGATTTATTTTTTCTCCCAAAGAACTTTTCTTGGTAGAAATATTGAAAGTTTATGTAGACCATATTGGAGTGTGTTTTGAAACTTATTGGAGAAGTAGGAGCAAGTTTACTTTGTGATGTCAAATCATTAAGTGGAGGAGGTATGATAAAAATGTTTCCGATATCTTAGGAAAAAATTTCTTTTCAGCTTTTATCCAGCAAATTACATTGAGTGGGTGCTGAAAAAGATACAGATACGAAATCTAGTTACTGCTTTGAAAGATTTTAGGTGGGAGAGACAAGTGTGTAAAGAATTGTGAAATAGAATTGATGTAAGTTTAGAGTGAGGAAAGGAAAAAATGATGGCAACACTCAGATATGAGCTACTCATTCCTTTTGGGTGATGACTTTACAGTTACAGGGGAGGTAAAGTTGATTATCAGTTGCACTTTAAGTAATTTTTAAGAAAGTTATGTCTTGCGAGTTTGTTTAAGTTATTCACATTTTGGGGCCCTCATACATAACACAGGCATCTCTAGAAACAAAGAACAAACTATTTAACATATATTCAATTTGGGGTCTTTATTATTCAGAGCTGATGATGTCCCTTGATAGTATTTTTCAAATTTTGTTGCTGATTTTCTATCAGGTAGTGAAGTTGTCTTTGACATCTAGGCTCTTTTGATACATAAAAAGATGCCTGATGGTAATTGAGTGCTTTGTTTATAGAAACTCAGGACCCTTGCTTCATTTAGCTCTATTTAAAATATTTAATAGGTATTTAAATAGAATGCTTAATAAATCTTAAATATTTAATAAACTATTTCATATATGTTTCATTTTCAATGAAATACTGTATAGTCAGGTAACTAGAGAGAATCTGTACTCTGACTTATGCTGTGATGCCTGATGGTAATTGAGTGCTTTGTTTATAGAAACTCAGGACCCTTGCTTCATTTAGCTCTATTTAAAATATTTAATAGGTATTTAAATAGAATGCTTAATAAATCTTAAATATTTAATAAACTATTTCATATATGTTTCATTTTCAATGAAATACTGTATAGTCAGGTAACTAGAGAGAATCTGTACTCTGACTTATGCTGCAGTTCTCCAGGGTACTGATCCTTGGTGGTTATTCATGGTAGTGTTTTGAAAATGTTAAATCCTTCACACTGAGTGATTTATTGCTGAATATTCAGGGTAATGAACTTTAGATTATTGCTTACTTAAATTATTTTGATCACTCATAAAGCTATGGTTTGTGATTTGAAACGAACATAATAACCTTAACCATATTTTATATGTTTAGTTTTTTGGCTTATTAAGGTGATTAGAATATGAGAAGTAAAATCCAGATATAAAGCCTCAATCCTGATATTTGTATGCTAATAGAATGCTTAATAAATCTTAAATATTTAATAAACTATTTCATATATGTTTCATTTTCAATGAAATACTGTATAGTCAGGTAACTAGAGAGAATCTGTACTCTGACTTATGCTGCAGTTCTCCAGGGTACTGATCCTTGGTGGTTATTCATGGTAGTGTTTTGAAAATGTTAAATCCTTCACATTTTCGTTCTTCCAGTTCGGGTGTCTGAAGATTTTAAAATACAAGAGTAGGAGCAAAGTCTGCTTCTTTTTAAAAGCTCGAAAAATATTTTTTTGTGTTTACTTCATGTTTTAAAATTTAGGATTTTCCCCCTCACTTTTTAAGTGAATTGAGAAACTCCTGTGCATGGAAGGATATACTATTGAAAATGCGGTCAAGGTAAAAGATTTTTCTGCTTTAAGAAATTAAAGCGCTTTACACTGTACCCTCCCTTGGTCCCTGAAGCGTAAGTGCTATGGTTTGGAAAGAAGCCAAGTAAAACCTGTTCAAATTTTGTGCAGACTTAAAGTAATACTTTAAGATTTGAAAATTACAGGTGGATACAATACTTAAATAGTATTTAAAATTCCTGTTTCCCAAGTCTAAAAATGTAATCCTTAAATTACTATTCCCAGTGGTTTAAATTTTAATTAAATAAAAATAGCCTTACTTTTGGACCACAGTGACATTAGGTATAGATATTTGAATTTATTACTGAACTTTAAGATAATAACCATTAAAAATGAACTGTTTAGGCACTAATTAAAATGTCAGAAAGTCACAGTGTATAACCAAAGATCCTTGCTATTTCTGTTTTACTAAAAATTGTCATCATAGTTAAAGCTAGCTTTCTGTCTTACCCAGGAGAAGTGTTACCTGGCTTCACCCCCCCCGCCCCAATTCAGTACATTATCTGACCTGCAAGTTTTATAGATTGATAGATTAATTATAGTTAGGTTTGATGTTTTGGTGCTAATAACTGTGTTTTGCAAACTGCCCTTTATATTAAGAGTGAAGTGTTCTGTTTGCTTTGTATTCCTCTCTCTAGGTAAAATTTTCATAGCTCTTGAAATTTTATCTGTTTGAGATTATTCTCCAAGACTTATGTATTATCAGTTTTAGACTGATCTTTTCATACCTTTATTCCATTTCAACATGAAGATTATTTGCTGCCTTTTTTTTTAATCAGTAATTTTTACTCAGTACATTTTAGATGCTTTCTAATATTTCTGAAAACAAAGGCAATATTTATTTTGACTTAAGTAACAATATAACGGCATCAGTTTATAATGCAACCCTGCATCGCCCCTCTTTTCACCCTCTACACATTCATCTTTTGTTTTCTCTAATATTTAACCTACAGACATTTTAACATACAGACAACCTTTCTTTCCTCCTTGAATGGTGAGAGGATCACAGCTATTTCAGTGGTCTTTGCAGAAATATATCTGTCTTATTTCTGTTTTGTAGAATTGGATGGGTGAGGACCTTGAGGACATAGCTTTGGGTGGCAGCCTACTAGTCCCACAAGCAGCAATAGTGGTTGTAAGAGTCCCGCAGCAGAGTCTTCGTGGGGGCTTTGGGCTTGGGGCGCATGTTAATGACCCCAGCAAGCAGTGAAGGTGGCTGCAGCAGTCCCTCCACGAATAGCATTTGTCCTCAAGTGACTGTAGCTTCCAGGGAGCTCTGTTCTCACTTTACCTTCTCCTTTTCTTTTCTTTCTTTAACCCTGTGTTATTCACTCATCAAGTCAGTATTTCAGGGGGAACTATGTGCCAGGCATTTCCAGTGGCCATTTCGTGTCTATACCTGCTAAGGATATTTTCTGAGGTGTTCATTATTTCAAGAAACTAGCTGTTCTGAGCAATGTTTGTGACTTGAAGCGTGGGGAGATTTGTTAGCACATTATGTTAGTGAAATCAGATTGTTAGTATACTAAGTGAAGATTGTGTTGCTATTCAGATGGAAGTCCCTGGAAAGTTTTTGTGTGGTGGAAGAATGATTTAGGATTATAAATATGGGTCTGTAAATCTCCACATCTATGGATTTGCGATTCAGGGTAATTCCATTATTTTGTGAAATAACATGGTTCCTCAAAATTTGTAAATTACCATGTTTTTCATTTTTGTATTAGAAATATTTATATTTATTTTTATATTTGTATTTAATTTTATATTTATTTTTTGGGTGGGGTTCCCAAATCTTTAGGTAAAATGTCCTCTGTCAATAATTTAATCTGTAAACAAATATACTCAGTTTTAAAAGTCTGTGAGCAAGACTCTTGCTAAGGTGAATTATTTCTCCTTAATTTAGAAGTTTCTTCTTTCCCTCCTCATACCACTCTTACCACCATTCCTACTTTGAAACACAGATAGAATGAAACATCGCAAAGATTCGTTATTAGAAGAGAGTGAAGGGTTTATGTGAAGAGTGGTGACGTAACACCTTTATGAGTATTAGCCATTTTTTCTGGTAAATGAATGAGGAATGGGATGGTATTAGACATACTGTGAAATGTTAAAATCACTGTAAGCATGTCTGGGTTACTTCCCTGCTCCTTCAGGAGATGTTTGACGTGATTAACCATGAGACTGATGTGTTGCTAGAATCCAGATTTGTATTTCTTTGTTTCTTGGCTCCTCATCCTACAGGCAGCTTGACAAAAAATAAGTTGCAGCCAGTCCCACATGTGTGGAAATGGTGTGTGTGCACATGTACTGTTACAGCTCTTGGTTGAGAAAAATTTTTGAATCATGTATATACAGATCTTGTAAACGTTCTGAAAGACATAAATTTAGATGGAGTTCTGGTAAGGTTCTGGTTTATTACTAATTGTAATCATGGGTCTCTAGTCTCAGTTTTCAGAGCGGATCACAAGAGGAACTTTTGTGATTGTTTTTGTACGCATGGGAAGCTGAAGCCTAGAGAGGCCCAAGTTTAAAATAAGTGACTAATCCAGAACTAGAAATTCCAATCTGCTCATCTATTAATTCACCACAGTTTAGGAGGGTTTTCCATATTCCCAGTGTTTTGTTGAAATCGATGTGAGTGAGGGCTATAGATACATGTAGTTGTGACATGTAGGCATGATGTATTTACTTAAAGGCGACCTTTTGGTGTTATCATTGCTATCAGCACAGCTGGATTGTTGAATTTAACACTAGATTCAGAAAGCTTCTTAAGTCTGTGCCGGTATACGAGGTATTAAATCAAAACGAAGGGCAATTCTAATCTTCAGGTCAACAGAAAATTAGTGATAGTTGAATATATACAGTCAGCTCAGGCACTCTTAAGCCCATTTCAATGCTAAAAGGACCTAATTGAAAGTATAAATTGATCTGGTTAGGTTAAGGGAGGAAAAATACGTTCTTATTAAATGCTGTCGAATGAGGTTACAAACAATAGGTTGAGTAGATGGTTTAATTTAACTTTGGAGATCAGTCTGTGACTGATGACACAGGAAGACTTTCTAGAATACATTGCTTTGCAGATGACTTAAACAGACAATACTGATAAAGCCTGTCATGTGAATTTCCTTCTTTACTGAGTACACAGTATGCTTCAGTGGTATGCTTTGCAGTGCTTCCAATCTGCTGTGCCTGCCATCTGCGCAAGCAGAGTGAGAGAGAAGAGAGTGTGGAAAGAAAATAGATGTGTCAGTTGTAAGGAATCTGTGTGAACACTGGGTGCCACTCATGACACACTGAGCGGTGAGTGGCTTTCCTTTGTACCCACTTCAGCCAGCTGTCTGTAAACTGGAGGCTTAAAACACATTCAGCTCTTAGCTCACCTTTTGGATATTGTGGTACCTGTGCTTGAGACCAAGTAGAAAATCCAAAGACTGTAACCATGATCTTATCACCCTGTTATATTTTTCTCAATTTTTTTGGGTGGGGGATAGAATCTTTATGCTGCTTTAGGGTTTGATACCATTGTTGAGATAGATGTAATAATGCTAGCATTTTTACTTTGCCTAAATGGAATCTTTTTGGAAATAAATTATACTATAAAACAAGTTTCTTGAGAAACATTTAAATACTTTTTTAAAAGGTCAGTAAGACCTGTAAATGAGAAGATAGCTTCAAAATCTTACAAGTTGTAGCCATGTGAATGATGGAGAAGTTGTATATGGGTAAAAGGAATTGACTGGCAGAATCTAACCTGTATAGTTAGATACAGTAGGTAAATCTCTTGTTTGAATCTGAGACTTATAACTTGTAAAGCTGTTCCTTGTGTATGCATATGGTTACCTTTTTGATGTAAACATAGGAGCCCTTATAAAACTGTGTTAATCATGAGTCATCTGGTACCTCCTTAGGAATTAACATACCCTTATATAGATGACTAATAATACAAAGCCCCTGTGGTTTTTGTGGTTTTTACCAGCCGTGGCTCTAGTTCTGAAACATTTAAAATGAGACTTGCTCCCTCTTTTAAAATTTTTTTTTGGACAAAGAGCTGTCTTATCAGAAAACTGCAGTAACTTAAGCAGATCCATAACTGGAGGGAATTAATAACAGAAAGTTTTTGTTGACACCAGGAAGTAGATTAAATAGTGCAATTGTGGTAATGAGTACCATATATGATAAGCTTGAGCCACCTGGGTTTTATTAGGCTGCTTGATACTTTGATCACAATATTATTTCAAGGCTTGTCTATTTAAATTGCTAAGGTTTCTTGTCATCTTTGTGATTTAGACCATAATTTCTTTCACTGCAGAGAGATTTTTGAAAAGAAAGGCCCTGGCCAAGCTGAAATTCTGGGGAGGTGCAAGTTCAACAGCTCAGCAATCCTTAGAACGAGAAAGGCTTTTAAACAAAATTAAAAGCTTGAAAGTACAGCAATTGAGTATCAAGTTCATCTGACTTTGCTTCTCTTTAGATTTTTACTTGGATCATAATTACACTTTTGTTTATCATATAGTAGTGGGGCACTATAATGCTGTTTGGCATAATTCAATTAATTATTGTTTGATATAAATACATGCATTTAAAATATATATTTCATGTTTTGAGAATGTGGTACTGCAGTTGGTTTCCCTTCAGCTGGTATTAAGTGGTTTTGATGAGCATCTTTGAGAATTTATGGAAATATTTTTAAACTACTTCACCCATAATGAATAAATTATACTAATTAAAGAATTTGATAAATTGTCTTGCTTTTTGTCTTTGAACTTGAAATGTTAAACTTTAGTTAGCCTGTTGATATAGATGAATGAAATTTTTAGTCATTAAAATCAACAGATACTCCTTCTACTAATTTTAGAAATAGTCTTTCACAAGTACCTAATAGTATCTTTGTTAAGGACGATACTTAAGCAAATGTTTTGGCCTAATGACATAAATATTTATTTTGATTAGTAAAGAGAGGACAGGGAAGATTTAATAATTTAAGATATTATTGTCCTTAGCATATTAAAAGTGCTGTTTTGAAATTTTACATGTAAAATGCTTTGTACATTTATTGATGTGCTTATTAACTTTCACTGTCTTGAGTTTTGAGCACTCTTACAACTGTTGTTAGCTTGGCTTGAAGTTTCCAGTATAACTTTTAAGCCTTAAGTGGTTACAGGCACTTAAGACTATAATGGTCTTCTTTTAATATACCTGATTTGCCCTTGGTATTGAAAGAAGCATATGGAAGTGTTAGTATATCAACAGCCTTTTTGTTTTCCATGATAAGACAAAGGAAAAACTATTAAAAATAGGAAAATATTTGATCATTGGAAAAATTGCTGACCAAGAGCTTTGTAACATTCTTATTTTAGAAAGTAGGTAGTGCTTTTAAGTTTTAGAGGTTTGTAACTCATTGATTGAGGAAGGTGAACTCATATAAAATGCAGAGGCATAGATTTAGGAACAAGCAGGTGATACAAGCAGAGAAAAATGAGGCCTGTCACTTAGTTTGGGGGAATGGTCTGAAATAATAATAGAGTCAGATTATGGAAGACAATGCTCGAAAAAAAGAGGCTTAAACTTGAAGCAGTTGTGTGTCATTCTAGGCTCCCCAGCAGAGGTATGAGGGTATAAAATCTGTCTATCTTGGTCTAGAAGCAGGAAAAACAGAATGGATAATGTTTGAATGAAATGTGGGCAGTAGCAAAAAGAGTGAAAAGGTGATACTAGAGAGTTGGAAGAAATGGCAAAAGGTTGAGTTCAGGTTTATACACACGTTTTGAGGGCTTGACCTCATGTATCAAATAGCTTTAGTATCTGACATATTCTAGAAGAATTAAATCCTGTTTGTCATCCCTTTTCCTCTTGCATAATTTGTAAAAAGCATCTGCTCTGAGATACTGGTGTGTATGACAGAGCAGGTGGGTAAGGTAAATGTGAGCTATTGATAACCAGCAGGGCATAATACAAGTTTACTAAAATATTAAATATTTTTCAATTCAGGGAGCTTTGGGGGGCATTTTGAAAAGTGCATGTGTTGTTTGGAAGAGTCAGTGTGATATAGCTATGGATTGATATTTTTAGGGCTGTCTTAAGAGAGGATTAAAGCTCCAAAGGACAGAACTAAGATGTACTAAAAATAAAAATAAGAGTAAAGAAGATTAACTTCACTATTCCGACAGAGCTGTCCATTCATTAGATGGAATTCTTTAGACAGTCATGTCCTGTCTTGAGAATAGTTTTTACAAGTTGGTAGATTCATTCATTCATTCAAAAGATATTTACTGAGTCCAGCTATTTCAGGAACTTTGCCAGCTATTTAGAGACAACCCAGTGAACACCTAGAGGAGAAAAACATGAGATAGTTAACCAGGTGAAATAATTATAAATTGTGTTAAGTAGTGTGGAAGAAATAAACAGATACTGTAGCAGGTGGTATCCCACCTTACGTGGGTCCCTTCCGAGTCCCTGGTACTGAGATGTATTCAGCTGTTTGAGAGCCAGGAGTAGAAGAAAACCAAGTGCAAAGGCCATCTCTGAGGTGGGAATGAGCTTGCCGTTGTCTAGCAGCTCTCGGAAAGCTCGGCTATCCGAATAAATCCTGCTGAGTGAGAAACAAGGGGCTCTGTCATTTAGAGCCTTATAGGAATTGGGGTTTTGTACAGTAAGTAGCAAGAAGTTACTGAACTGAAGAGTCTTGAGTTAATGTAGTTGAGTTAATGACTGTCATGTTCTTTATAACCCTGTGACTTAATCTCAGATTTTTCTTCTTGGTGGTGTATTTGAAATGTTTATGAAACTTAGCTTGGTGATTGAATGCATTAGGGATAGTGTTCATTCCAAGAAAGTTTATCTGTGGCTCCTGGATAACTTCCTTTTTTTAAACGTTTTGTTCTGTACAGGAGTATAACCAATTAACAAATGCTGTGATAGTTACAGGTGGACAGGGAAGGGGCTCAGCCATGCATGCATGTATCTGTTCTCCGTCAGACTCCCCTCCTGCCCAGGCTGCCACGTAACATTGAGCAGAGTTCCATATGCTGTACAGTAGGTCCTTGTTGGTTACCCATTGAAATACAGCATTGTGTACATGCCCATCCGCAACTCCTTAACTGTCCCTTCCCCACCAGCCCCCCACACCCCTGGCAGCCGCAAGTTTCTTCCTAGATAATTTTTATAAATAAGTTTTTCTGGAGGTTTTTTTTTTTTTTAATTACATTTTTTATTTTGAAATAATGTTGGGTGTACTGAAAACTTGCAGAGAGAGTTTAGAGAGGTTTCTATAGTCCTCAGCCAGGCTTCCTCTAATGTTATCATCTTAACATTTCTGTGGTACATAAGTCTAAGAAACCACCATTGGTACATTACTGTTAACTAAACTCCAGACTTTATGCAGATTGCACAGCTTTTCCTTTAGTGTCCTTTGCTTTTCTGGGATGGAGTCCAGGATTCCACATTACTTTTAGTCGTCGTGTCTCCCATAGTCCTCTCTGGTCTATTGCCAGTCCTCGGCCTTTCCTTGTTTTCCTTCGTCTGGGTAGTTTTGAGGAGTACCAATTAAGTGTTTTGTGAAATGTCCCTCAGTTTAGGTCTGTCAGATATTTTTTCATGATTAGACCAGAGTTTGGAGGAGAAAACCCACAATGGTGAGTGCTCTTTTTACTACGTCCTGTTGGATGGTAGAATGTTATCCACATGACATCACTGGTGATGTTAACTTTGGTCACTTGGATAAGGTGGAATCTGATATCCTTTTTGAATTATCACTCTATCTTGGGAATCTCAGTAATTCACAGAAACGTTAGAACATTGATGTTTCAGTTGAAAAAGAGTTTCTCTCTTGGAAGAAGCAACTCAGATAACTTTGCAACTTTACTGTCTACTTCTACTAGTTTAATATCTAAACGTGGCAGAGTTGTATATTATGTGCTGTAACTTTTCACATAAGTTAGATGAACTTTTTTTTTTTTTTACTTCTACACTGTGCCATCTCAGACATACTATTGAGTATCTAACTAAATTCATTCTGGCTGATTCAGATTCATCTCTTACAGAATAGGAATTGGATGTTGGAGAACATTCATTATAGCCCATCAGAACTTCAGTATCAGGAATATTTGATACAGGAATTAATATTTTCCCATGTGTGGTCCTACACAGTATTATTGGCAATAGTTTGTATACACTGGAAAATACTTTGTGTACAAAGGACCTCTTCAAACTTTCACATTTGGTGTCAACACAACTTTGACCGCCAGCATAGCCTATACTACCACTGTGAGAGCTTCACATGGACATACAGTTGGTGAAAGTAAGAGATGAGGAAAAAAGTGCTTGAAATAATTGAAAACCAGCCTTAAAGAGCTTGTTTTTTCCTTAGGGATGTTTGAAACATTTCAGATATTTAACTTACCAGTTAAGAAAATAAGAAAGGATGTACGGCTGCCCCTTGGTACCCAAGGGGAATTGGTGCTAGGGCCCCTGCAGTCAGTGAAGAACAGAATCCACAGATGCTCATGTTCCTCCTCTTTTATATTCTTATTTTGGAACTTCTTGGAACTTTTGTTTTCCCTTCCTTGAATGCTGTCAATCTGCAGTTGATCATATGTGAAACATGGGAGATTTGGAAGCTTGATTATTTTGAAATTTCAGGGACGTCCCTTTGATTTCCCCGTTTTGCAGTTCTTAAACTTCTATTTGATTGTTGACTCCAAATATCTCTTCATATCTGTTGACTAACCTTACTGTGGCTCTTTGTATGGGGAAAAAAGCAATTGTACAAAAAAAGTTTGCTATTATTAGTAAAATAGATATTTTTTCCTAGCTATTAGTAAGAACATAGCAAGAAGTTTTCCTTTTTCTCTTTTTAACTGGGAAAGATCACTACAAAGTAAAAGTCTTGAAAACTAGCCATGAGGAGGCAGTAATCTTTGAATATTGTCATTATCATCGTCATTGTCATCATTATTATTGTATTGGTGATGATAACCTCAGTTGTAATGGTTAACATTTATTGAGCACTGAAATGGCAACCCACTCCAGTATTCTTGCCTGGAGAATCCCATGGACGGAGAAGCCTGGTAGGCTGCAGTCCATGGGGTTGCAAAGAGTTGGACACAACGGAGCGACTTCACTTTCACTATTGTGTTGAGCACTTGGCATGCATTAAATATAATCCCCATGGCTACTTTATGACGTTAAGTTCTGTGCTGTTCCCAAGTGGTACTTGGTTATGTACAGTTGGCTGTGTAGGAAGTGATTTCAGAAGAGGAAGCCACTTAAGCACCAGGTTGAAACTAGTGGAATTTAAGCTAAATCTTGAGGATACGTGGTTCCTGCTTTTCTCTCTTGCGACATTACCCTCAATTCCCGCCCCTCCCCGCCTTTATGCCAGCTGTACTAAACCACTTGTTTTCTACCCAAACCAGAATCTGCCTTGTTCCTGGATAGTGGAGTATTCTGTTCTCTTAATTTGAAATAATTTTAGATTTATAGAAATTGCAAAGAGTCCTTGTATAACCTTCACCTGGGTTCCCTTAATATCTTTTATAACCACGGTGCATTTGTCAAAACTAAGAATTGGCACAACACCATTAGGTAAACTACAGATTTCATCTCTAGTTTTCCTGCTTACATTCTTTCTCTTTTGAAAGGTCAGGTCGGGAGGCCTGCTGCATTCAGCTGCCACCTCTCTTTGGTCCCCTACAGCCTGCCTTTCCTTGTTTCTCCTTGGGAGGCACTGCCAGCTCTGCTCTCTCTCTGTCTGTTGGTTTGCTTTCTCATGATTCGATTGAGGTTATGGAATTTGGGGAAGAATAGAGGGGAAATGCCTTTCTAATCACTTCATACCGGGAAGGCCATCATCTCAGCATGTCTTAGTACTGGTGATACCAACCTTGGGCACTCAGGTTTCTCCACCGAATAGTTACTATTTGTCCCTAGAAGTAAGTTACTGCTTAAGGGGAGAGTTAAGTTCTGCCTCCTGGTGGGAAAAGTAGCAAAGAATTTTTGGAGATAAATGAAAACACTTCAGTAACTAGTAAATATTATGAGTTCTGTCAGACTTAATCTTAATTACCTTTTTCTCTTACTTTTATTAGACTGGATGTTTACTGAGCTCAGGAGCTAAGATATATTGTTTCCCTTATATGTAAAACAGTGACATAGGGTAAATGCGCAATAAAATGTCTGTTGAATGGCTAGAACCAAAAAAAGGGAGATTGTAAATTACATACAAAGCTAAATTAGTTTAAGTTGATCCTTTAGGTAGTGGAATAGTATTAACAGTGTTTGAATAATGTAACAAAAATTTTTAGTGTTTTAGTTTCCTTAGTTTTGTTTGTGATTAAAGAATATATTCTTTCCTGATTTGAACATATTTAGAAAAAGTATTTTTTCTTCTTAGCTTTGAAGGACAACTGATTAGAATAAAGAAATTTAACAAAATAAATTTAGACCAGAAGTCTTATTATATGATTAAAGGTAGCTGGTTGAATGTTTTGAGCATACTCTGTATTTAGAAGGGTGGATTTAACTTGGGAAAGCATGTAATTTCTAAGTAAATTAGCAGTGATAGAAAAATCCCATCCCATTTCTCAAAAAAGGTGTTTAAAAGTACCAGTGTTATGTTTAACCTAACTTTTCCCAACTTTTAACTTATAAATGGACTCTCTAAACTCCAAGCATGCTAAATTTAACTTCCATATTAGATTCCAGTTTTACTTATGGATGCTCTGCATTCCCTTCAGACTGTATAAATTTTTTTTTTTTTTTTTTAAAGAATGTTGGTTGATTCACTAAAAACAGAAACAATAAACTATACTTGCTTTGGCCATTGATGGTTTTGCTAAGTAGTGACTAAAAAGTGAAGAGGAGTTTTCTTTAAGAAGTTGAAGGCTTAAGGAAAGTGATAGTTGGTTTTAGTCTTTTGTTTCAGCTGCTGTTGCCACCATCCTGCTCAGGATGAGCTTTGTTACCTTCTAGACAGTTAAGCAGTCTTGCACCAATGCCAAATAATCATTGTCTTCTTGAGACTTAAAATGCTGTCTTCTCTTTCATTATTTTCATTAAAAAACCAAACTACATTGTCATTTGCCATTGATTTTACTGGCCCTTGCTCTTAGAAGAAAATAATGATAGCACATATGTGCTCATTTAAATTAACCATTTTGGTGAAATATAAGGGAAAAGTTTGTTGAACTTAGAGGAGTCAAACGTCAAGTGTTTTACTGATGACAAAAATTGTTGGGAAGTAAAATTATGAAATGGATGAAAATGTAAACAAATGTTACCAAATCAATTTTAACTAGTAAAATGGAATGTATAGCTCAGTGACTTTAGACATACACACCCCAATAAATGTATGTATGTCTGTATGTAAAATATGTGTAAATTCTTAACAGCCCCACTGCTGTCCTTTGCTAAGATGAGCCACAGATACTAACAATTAACAATGTCTTGCATCTCTTGGTAGAAAAAAATCATAATGAAGTTTAGGGATTGGCAGCATTAAGGCATTGGAGTTCACATGAGAGATTAGAATTTCTCACAATGAGGAAGGAGGATGATTGTGGAAAGAGGTTTTGAAATAGAGGCTATTGCATGACCAGTGTACTGATAGATAGATGTGGAGTATGGAAAAAAATTAGTCCTTCAGCTTTAGTTTCCGCCTCTGTAAAATGGAGACAGTTGATGCCTACAACATAGGGTATATTAGTTTGGATCATTTTGGTGAAGTTTGACCTTTGATCTACTGACAGTGGGCAACTATATAAGCTTTTTGTATTTTAACAATGTTCAGATCTGGTTTAAGAAAAAATGGTAAACTGCAAGAAGACCAGTTTGAGCATTGGTGGTGGCAGTGACCAAAGGGGTAGAGATAAAAAATTTGATGTCTTCTGGGTAATTTGCATTAGTGAGTGACGACTAAGTCTAGACTTGTAAACGAGACTTACATGATCTAGAAAATTGCACCTTAAACTCAATTTTGAATTAAATGTGTAGGAAATGTATAGCTTTACTTTTCTGAATAACCAGCCATGTCAAATTTATTTTAGATCACATCGATCAACATGTTAATGCTATGATAATAACTGTTCTTAGAATTACTTTGCATGTGAAACCTTAGATACCTAGTAGGATGATCATACCTCTCTAGTATGGTGGTTCAGAGGTAGGATCTTGCTACAGTCAAATGTGATCTGCTCTTGACTGTGGTGATACCATCTACCTTTAGGGTTGTTCTAGGGATTAAGTAAGAATGCATGTAAAACATAAAGACAGTACCTGATTCATAGCAAACACTTAATGAGTGGTAGATACTGTATTTTTCACAAAAGCATAACTCTAGGTACATTTAGGGTACAATTTTGAGTTCATTATAGCTTGGAAGCATATGAAATATGTAAAGTCTACCTTCTGTGGTAGCATAATTTAACTTAATCAGTAGCGATTATGTTTATTGCATTTCAAGATCAAGCCTTGTTGAGAGGTCTAATTTGCATTGTATAATTCAGACTAATCAGGGCAAGTTGAAATTTAGGAGATTTTTAAACAGTGTGATATTTAATAGGAACAAATAAAGATTTAGGCCCTGAGGGAAGAAACGTAAACCATTACTACTAATTCAGTGTGAGGAGGATAGGCTCAGAAAGAGGTTCCTAGTAAAGGGGGCAAAAAAATGTTTGTAACCTAATGCAGAAGGAGCCCCGTCTTTTGGAAGTGGTGCTGTAAGGCATAGGGAGGGCGGCTTGTGTGTAGACAATAGAGGGCTGTGGGCATTCTTTGTACGTGCCTGTGCTGTGTGCTTAGTCATGTCCAACTTTGTGACCCCATGGACTGTAGCCTGCCAGGCTCCTCTGTCTATGGAATTTCCAGGCAAGAGTACTGGAGCAGATTGCCATTTCCTTCTCCAGGGGATCTTCCCAGTGCCAGGGATCTAACCCATGTCTCTTGCGTCTCCTGCGATAGCAGGCGGATTCTTTACCACTGCGTCACCTAGGAATCATCCTAATTCTAGTTTAATTCATAAAGCTCACTGGTAGAGTGAAGCCCCACATTGTTCCCAGTTTGTAGCAAGGTATTTATTGGTAGTAGAACAAAGGAGGAAAGTGAGCATATTTGCCAGCCTTTGGGCTGGTGAAGGCAGCAGTAAATCTCAGTGTCCAGATGTCTTCAGTGTGCAGTATCCACCAGGGCCTCCCTGGGGGCTCAGTCGCTAGTCTGCCTGCAGTGCGGGAGACCTGGGTTCAGTTCCTGGCTCAGAAAAATGCCCCGCAGAAGGAAACGGCAACTCACTCCAGTATTCTTGCCTAGAGAATTCCATGGACAAAGAAACCTGGTGGGCTACAGGCCATCATGAGGTTACTAAAAGTCGGACACGACTGAGCGACTAACACACACATCCAGATGTATATAAATAGGCATGCATTTTAAAAAATGCTTTTCTAAAATCTTAACATTCTATCCTTTTTTAATTCTTTCTTATAAAGAATTTTCATCCAGGCGAAGTATTTCCCTAGGGGTGACCTGGAACTCCTTGGAAAAGCCACAGTGAGAGGACTGTGTCTGTGCCCTCACTGTAACACAGCCAGGCTTGGTGTCCTAGCCTTTTTTGTTTGACTGCATATGCTGCCTTAACTGTTTCTGTTTTATTTCATTTGCTTTGTTTTCTTTAAAAAGGTTTTTGTTTGTTTGTTTGTTTTTGGCTTTTCATTCTATTTCTGGAGCAAGGGTGTTCTGCCTCACATAGTTTATAGTCAGATTTATACTGCATTAATTTCACTCTTAAATTATATGGATTTTTTTTTTTTCTCAAGAAGACTAAGCAAGATACAAGGATTAAGGAAGATATGTAGTAGAAATTTGATATCATGCTAATATCACCCCAGCCCTCTCCATGGTAAGTATTCTGAAGCCCTAGTCATTGGACCCTATATTTCAGGCAGAAATGATAAACTATTTCAGAAACAATTTGTGTAGTGCTTTGGGATCTCCTTCTTGATGTAGTCATGAAATACGCTGATCTTTTATCAAGTCTTAATTATTACTTAATTATTATTTCAAGTATTATTATTATTCATGACTGTTGCTTATTGGGCTTCACTGATAGCTCAGTTGGTAAAGAATCCGTCAGCAGTGCGAGAGCCCCCGGTTGGTTCCTGGGTCGGGAAGATCTGCCGGAGAAGGAAGGGTGCCCACACCAGTATTCTTAGGCGTGCCTTACGGCTCAGCTGGTACAGAATCCGCCTGCAGTGTGGGAGACCTGGGTTTGATCCAGGGGTTGAGAAGATCCCCTGGAGAAGGGAAAGGCTACCCACTCCAGTATTCTGGCCTGGAGAATTCCATATGCATATAGGACTTGTATATGCTATTCAATACATGAATATGAATATGGAATTCTGTGGAGAATTCCACGGACTGTGTAGTCCATGGGGTCGTAAAGAGTTGGACATGGCTGAGCGACTTTCATTTTCAAAAACTGGGAAGAATGATAATGTCAGAGGTCATAGGAGTGAGAGGTACTCATTAAGATCTCAGAGCTACTATATAAGATATATATTCAGTGTGAGTATCAGGTAAAGGATTTTTGAAAAACAGTACTTTTCCTGAGACTCCCTTAATTGTGATGTGGTCTTGATTCTTGGTCATTTATTATGCCAATACATTTCTAAATGTTTTGCCTAAGTTCCACTTAGGTTAGATTTTAAAGCAATATATACTTTTAGTACAAGATAATAAGTGAGGTGGTCTTTTCTGTAAATCAGAAATTTAATTGGTCCTTGCTGCATTGATGCCATATATATAATTGAGGTCCTGAAAAAGTACATAGTTTGTATGTTTGCACATCTAACAGTCTTTTCAAATGCACTGAGAATTTGCCATTAAGAGAAATTTTAGGGAAGTTTTATGAAGGGAATGGTTCTTTTCTCCAGTTTCAATTAGTTTATTTCATATTATTGACATCATTCTAAACTTTTATTGGATTTTGAGAGCCTTTCAAAGTGCTTGCAAAATTATGTGTTTATCTTTCTGTGCTTTTATCCCTGTAGACCTTTAGATTTAGTGCAGTCCTATAAGTAAAAAGGGTGGTGTTAGAGTGGGATGCTAGGAGGATTTCTTCAGTTCAATTCAGTCGCTCAGTCGTGTCCCACTCTGCGAACCCATGAATCGCCGCACGCCAGGCCTCCCTGTCCATCACCAACTCCTGCAGTTCACCCAGACTCATGTCCATTGAGTCGGTGATGCCATCACCTAGCTCATCCTGTGTCCCCTTCTCCTACCCCTAATCCTTCCCAGCATCAGAGTCTTTTCCCGTGAGTCAACTCTTCGCATGAGGTGTCCAAAGTATTGGAGTTTCAGCTTTAGCATCAGTCCTTCCAAAGAAATCCCGGGGTTGATCTCCTTCAGAATGGATTGGTTGGATCTCCTTGCAGTCCAAGGGACTCTCAAGAGTCTTCTCCAACACCACAGTTCAAAAGCATCAATTCTTTCGCGCTCAGCTTTCTTCACAGTCCACCTCTCACACCCATACATGACCACTGGAAAAACCATAGCCTTGACTAGACGGACCTATTTGAATATGCTGTCTAGGTTGGTCATAACTTTCCTTCCAGAGAGTAAGTGTCTTTTAATTTCATGGCTGCAGTCACCATCTGCAGTGATTATGGAGCCCAAAAAAATAAGTCTGACACTGTTTCCACTGTTTCTCCATCTGCTTCCCATGAAGTGATGGGACCAGATGCCATGATCTTCGTTTTCTGAATGTTGAGCTTTAAGCCAACTTTTGCACTCTCCTCTTTCACTTTCATCAAGAGGCTCTTTAGCTCCTCTTCACTTTCTGCCATAAGGGTGGTGTCATCTGCATATGTGAGGTTATTGATATTTCTCCTGGCAGTCATGATTCCAGCTTGTGCTTCTTCCAGCCCAGCGTTTCTCATGATGTACTCTGCATAGAGGCAGATTTTAGAAAGCGTTACTATGAACAAAGCTAGTAGAGGTGATGGAATTCCAGTTGAGCTATTTCAAATCCTGAAAGATGATGCTGTGAAGGTGCTGCACTCAGTATGCCAGCAAATTTGAAAAACTCAGCAGTGGCTACAGGACTGCAAAAGGTCAGTTTTCATTCCAATCCCAAAGAAAGGCAATGCCAAAGAATGCTCAAACTACCACACAATTGCACTCATCTCACACGCTAGTAAAGTAATGCTAAAAATTCTCCAAGCCAGGCTTCAGCAGTACATGAACCGTGAACTTCCAGATGTTCAAACTGGTTTTAGAAAAGGCAGAGGAACCAGAGGTCAAATTGCCAACATCTGCTGGATCATGAAAAAAGCAAGAGAGTTCCAGAAAATATCTATTTCTGCTTTATTGACTGTGAAGGATTTCTTAGCAGGTTGTTAATTTAGAAAACAGGACCTTATCTGCTGTGTTAAAAAGTGAGCACTGGGAAGAGGGAATTTTCTATTGGTGATTTCACTAGCTGTGAGAAACCTCTGTTCCAAGAGGAATAATGTAAAAAGTGAAGTCACTCAGGCGTGTCCAACTCTTTGCAACCCCATGGACTGTAGCCTATCAGGCTTCTCCGTCCATGGGATTCTCCAGGCAAGAATACTGGAGTGGGTTACCATTTCCTTCTCCAGAAGATCTTCCCGACCCAGGGATCGAACCCGAGTCTCTCGCATTCCAGGCAGATGCTTTAACCTCTGAGCCACCAGGGAAGCCATTGTGTCTAATCTCCTAAATCTTAAAATTGAAAATAGAAACTTGTACATCCCCCTCTCATTTTTTATTTTTAATAGAAGGGCATTTCTTTTGTAGCCTTTAAAAAGTTTATTCCAGGGATCGAACTCGAGTCTCTCGCATTCCAGGCAGATGCTTTAACCTCTGAGCCACCAGGGAAGCCATTGTGTCTAATCTCCTAAATCTTAAAATTGAAAATAGAAACTTGTACATCCCCCTCTCATTTTTTATTTTTAATAGAAGGGCATTTCTTTTGTAGCCTTTAAAAAGTTTATTTCTTTTATTTAATAAAAGTTCCTGGTAGCAGTGTTCTGAAGCAAAATTAAAATTTAAATAACTGAAAAGTGCATAGAGTGTGGTAGGCAAGAACTGCAAGATTATTTAGTACATGTTAAACAACCAAAAGAAAGAACACTTGAATACATTATTTGGAGTGCCCTTGGGGCTTTTAAAGCTTGTGTCTCCCTTCTCCCTCCCCTCGCCCCCCCACCCCCCCAACTGCCCATGCTGGGTTTGTAGGGAGTGGAGGGGAAGTGGTGGTCAAAACCAAAAGGTGGCATTTGGTCTTGAACTGGAGTCTGCTCTGTGCCTTGTTAGCAGCATTTCCTTCAAAGTGTGGTATGTATGTGTATCGTGGATGCAGTTGTTTAAAAGAGAAAATGAAAGTTTTTCTTATATCTCCTAACTTAAATGTTTGCTCTCATTAGAAGCTACCATCAAGCTTATTATATAATACGTCATGCTTGTGCTAAGATTGTTTATTAAATGCCTCTTGAGCGTTACTTTTCCAACAAAGGTCCATCTAGTCAAGGCTGTGGTTTTTCCAGTAGTCATGTATGGATGTGAGAGTTGGACTGTGAAGAAGGCTGAGCGCCGAAGAATTGATGCTTTTGAACTGTGGTGTTGGAGAAGACTCTTGAGAGTCCCTTGGACTGCAAGGAGATCCAACCAGTCCATCCTAAAGGAAATCAATCCTGAATATTCATTGGAAGGACTGATGTTGAAGCTGAAACTTCAATACTTTCGCCACCTGATGCGAAGAGCTGACTCATTTGAAAAGAGCCGGGAAAGATTGAGGGCGGGAGGTGAAGGGGACAACAGAGGATGAGATGGTTGGGTGGCATCACTGACTGAATGGACATGAGTTTGAGTGAACTCCGGGAGTTGGTGATGGACAGGGAGGCCTGTCGTGCTGCAGTCCATGGGATGTCAAAGAGTCGGACACGACTTAGCGACGGAACCGAACTAGGTCTATGAATTCTAGGAAACAGTGTTTACCTGAAGAGTGAGCATTGGGGTTGAGGGTATTCTCAAAGATACAACACTGTCACTAATTTTGGTGTGAATGCTTTGCCTTAGCTATGATACTTGTTCATATCATTCTCACATTTGTCAGAGCTGTTAATATGTTGAAAATAGTGGCTTTCTTCTTAGTCACTTGCTTAATTTAGCAAATATACTTAAAGCATTTTCTGTCTGTATTTTAAATCTTCTTTAACGTGAATACATGCAACAGAACTAATCTTTGAATATTTGCTATATCTATTATGTTAAGACATTTTTCTTTTACACACTGAGAATGATAAGAAAAGTAGGTTATAATTAGACCCTAATATAAGTTAACCTAGAAATGGAAGTCAGAATCAGAAGTAATGTTAACAGCAGTCGGAAGAGTTAATGATTTCAGTACACCCTTTCCTGGGCTTCAGTGCCTATGGTGCTTAGCAAGCAAAGTAGGTTGCCTCTGCTCAGTTAGAACTTCTTTTCAAATTTCTTGTCCCCCGCCCTCCCAACCATTTTGTATTTTAAAGTGTTGTGGTGGTGGAATTGAGGGATAAAGAAAGAGATGAGCTGTTTTTCTTTTTAGTTATATTGCCCTCCATCTGATTGTTTCAGGTTGCTGTCTATTCAGAAAATAGACAAGTGACTTCAGTAGTTAGTGAAGTGTCAGAGAATTGTCAACTCCAAGTTTCTAGGCTGACTTTTTGCTTCTAGGAAATAACAACAAAAAGGAGTGGGGGCCAGTAAGAAGGTCCTGGGCTTAGTATTTTCTAAGAATTAGTAAGACTAACCGGGGAAGGCAATGGCACCCCACCCCAGTACTCTTGCCTGGAAAATCCAATGGACGGAGTAGCCTGGTGGGCTGCAGTCCATGGGGTCGCTAACAGTCGGACAGACTGAGCGACTTCACTTTCACTTTTCTCTTTCATGCATTGGAGAAGGAAATGGCAACCCACTCCAGTGTTCTTGCCTGGAGAATCCCAGGGATGGCGGAGCCTGGTGGGCTGCCGTCTATGGGGTCACACAGAGTCGGACACGACTGAAGTGACTTAGCAGCAGCAGCAGCAGCAGTAAGACTGACTTTTAGTAGTACTTGTGAAAATAGAAATGCTTTTCAACAGTTGTTAAAGTGATAGTGATTATTTTGGGTAGAAATATACTATCATATGTGGGAGGAGTCGATTCGGCATTAAGATATCAGACCCCCTGGATAATATGTTCATGTTATGTATACTTTCCTACTGCTGTGATTCATTTTACCTGTAAGAGTTTTAATTAAAATACAGAGAGTCTTACTTTTTAATGTGATAGGGCCTCTGACTGTATTTGAGTTTTTAAGAATATGTACAGTTTTAAAAGCCTGTAAAAAGGCCCTAGATTAAAGGAATCTCTCCTGGCCACTCTAATGTAAAACAACAACAACAGCAACGAAAAACCACAACTAAGAGCCAAGTAGAAAACTCGTCAGATGGCTGGGTCGGTTTCTCTTGAATTCCTACAGCTATTTGCAGGAGAAGTACATAAAACAAACAAAATTTGATGAACACTTATAGAGCAAACCTCCACGGAACTGCTACTTTGGTTAAGAAATATAACACAACCCCTCAAATCTCCCTGATCACAACTCCCTTGCGTTCCCCCTAGAAATACCTAGTATTCTGACTTTTCATGAAGCTTTATCTTGTATAGTTTTTACTTGCTGTGTTTTTATGTATTATTAATTTGATTTTATTTATTTTTGAACTTTATAAATGTAATGACAGTTACGTTTTCTTTGTTTTGCTTCTTTTAGTCAGCCTTATATTTCTGAGGTTCATCCTCTGTAGCTCATTCACTTTTTAATTGCTGTATCCTATTGTGTGAATCAGAGATGACAATGGCACCCCACTCCAGGACTCTTGCCTGGAGAATCCCATGGACGGAGGAGCCTGGTGGGCTGCAGTCCACAGGGTGGCTAAGAGTTGGACACAACTGAGCGACTTCACTTTCACTTTTCACTTTCATGCATTGAAGAAGGAAATGGCAACCCACTCCAGTGTTCTTGCATGGAGAATCCCAGGGACGGGGGAGCCTGGTGGGCTGCCGTCTTTGGGGTCGCACAGAGTCGGACACGACTGAAGTGACTTAGCAGCAGCAGCAGCAGCATTGTGTGAATATCACATTTTATTTACTCATTCTGTCCTCAATGGGCTATTGAATTGTTTCCAATTTTTATGTAAAATGTCTTGGTTTTTAAAAGCACTGTATTTGTCAAAATGTTTTGTATGCTGACGTTGGCCATATAGGACCTTTCCTTAAGATATGAATACCAGAGAGATTAGACTAGAGCTAGTACTTGAGCTTATTCAGAGAAAGGCATTTCCCTACTCTTTAATATATTTGTGGTGAGTTTGATGTTGCTTCTTTCAGAATTTTTGAAACTTTTCCCTTGATTTTCAAATGTTTCTTTAGTTTTTCTGAGTTATGTGACTATAATACGGTTAAAAGTGAGGAAAATTATGGGTTAAATTGGGCTGACTAAATATAGTATTTATTTATTTATCTATTTATTTATTGCTTTGCATTGACAATAACATTTTCTTGTGTTACATTTAAGGTGTGTTCAGAAGGTGTCTCTTGACTTTCTGAAGCACTGTATTTTTAACTAACCTTAACTTGTGTTATCCTCGTAGCTCAGTTGTAGAGAATTTATCTGCATTGCAAGAGACCTGGGTTCGATCCTTGGGTCGGGAAGGTCTTGTCCCTTGGAGAAAGAAAGGGCAGTCCACTCCAGTATTCTTGCCTGGAGAATCCCACAGACAGAGGAGCCTGGCGGGCTACAATCCATGGGGTTGCAAGAGTCGAACACGACTTAGTGACAAAGAAAGAGAGAACTTGTAGTATACGTATATGTAGACAGTAGTCAGACCTGATTCATGCGAGGTTAGTGTCTTGGGCATTTTAGGTTTCTTACTTGAGTGAATGATTGATTGCCTTTGTGACCAAATTTTTATTACAAGTGTCTTTAAAAGGAATCATACAGTACATAAATAACTTTGCAGTCCTTATTGTTAGAGATTTTTGTAAATTTAGGTGATTTTCAGTATATTTGAAAATCGTTCCAGGAACGAAAGCAGTCATGGGAAAAGCAGTTTGGAAATGATGCTGTTTTAAAACCCTGTAAAAATGCACCAGATTAAACAAAGTTCTCCTTGCCCTTCTCACTTGAAAAAAAGAAAAATTGAGCCAAGTAAAAAATACTTCATAAAACGCATCAAATGGCTGAAACAGTTTCTCTTGAATTTCTACATCTATTTTTCTCTAGGTAGTATAGTGTAGTAACAAATAATATAATTATAAATTATAGCAGTTATTAATTTGGAATATTTTAGGCTGCACTGTTGATTAATGTATTTTATGATAACACTTGGTAATTTGTGTCTTTTACTGGAATGCCAAGGTTGGAAAAGGCATGATGTGTATTTCTAGTCCTTTTCTTGAATGTGTAAACTTTGATTCTTACTAATTAAATTGTTTTGCAGTATTACTTTAATGCAGTACGCAGCCTAAAATGCCTTTTGGAATTTTGATGTTTTCTTGGTGGCTCCTTTAAACTTTTTGCACAAGCCGCTTTTAAAGTTAACATGTAAAATTGTTGAGCATATTCTATTTTTCATATTAACTACTCTGTCTACATTACTACCAAACTTCAGGCTTTCATTATCATCTCTTGTTGGAATTATTGTGGTAGCCTTTTAACAGGTTTCTTGCCCAAAGTCTTTCCTTTTTAGTCCATTCTTCCCTCCAAAGTGATACCTTTAAAAAACAACAACAACAAAAAAAACAAACCTTGAAGTCTCAGAGCGTCACTTTGCTACTTTAAAACCCTTGTCTGGCACCTCTGTACCCGCAGAGCAAAGCCCAAGTCTCCCTGGCCTGTGACACTTTGAGATTTGGCTCAGGTGTGTGGTTTCCACCTTATTTCTTCTTCCTTTCCTGTGCATATTATATAGTATGAGATTGTTTATAGAGCTCCTTAAAAATTTGGAGTCTTTTACACTCTATACCTTGCATGGTGGTTTCCTCAGGCTCAGCTGTAGCTCTGAACTTTTTCTGCCTGGCAAGCTCTTAACCTATCCTTCAAAACAGCACAAGTTTTGAACCTCTGTAAAGCCTTTTCTTTGCCTGTCCCAGTAGTCCCCTTTGTGTTAACTCTGCAACCCACACACCTTCAATTTATCATGTGGTATTGCTAATGGGATTTCCAGGTGGCGCTAGGGGTAAAGAATCCCACCTGCAATACAGGAGATCTGGGTTCAGTCCCTGGGTCGGGAAGATCCCCTGGAGAAGGCTTGGCAACCCACTTCAGTATTCTTGCCTGGAGAATTCCGTGGACAGAGGAGCCCGGCAGGCTGCAGTCTGTGGGGTTCCAGTGAGTCGGACACGACTAAGCGACTAAGCGACTAACACACACATTGCTAATGTGGCTTTCTTACCTACTCTGAGCTGCTTTAAGTCAAGGACTATGTCCTGATTTAAAGCTGGCTGTCAACTTTTACCTTTGTGTCTGGAAATTGAGATAGGTGCTCAAGAAATAACAGGCGGAAGTCATCTGGAACTGGAGAGTTGGGATTCACTCTGTAGTGATGTTTGAATATCTTTTCATATCCTTCTATTTTTAGTGTATTATGGATGATTTGAGCCCATTTGGTCACTCATCTTTTATTTTCCAGGATCTGTACACTGTGTTATCCTTTCTGATTAGTAGGTAGTCAAGACATTTACAGAACCATCACAATAATATGAAATTCCCTCCATAGGGCTTTATCATCGTCTTTGAACTTGGTGTAAAATCACTTCCTGATGTGATGCTAAATGTTTTATAGTTTAAGTAATATGTTTTTAATTCAGAATACGGAACCCCAAATAAGCTTCATAAATAACACTTGTAAACTCTTCCCTAAGGCTTTTGTGATTCGTTGTTTAGTCCACTAGAGAAGCGGCTGAAATGGGAAGTTTAGTATTCATTTTCTGCATTGATGACTTCCTGTGTTTAATAGTAGGATTAGTCTGTAATTGTGTTCTCTTTTCTACTGTCAGTAAAGTTTATTGTATTAAAATGCTGAGTAAAATCCATGTCCCTTTCCTGGATACTAATGGAAGTAGCTGATAGTGTGAGGTGATGGAAACATTTTATTTCTAAACACTTTTCAGTTTGCATACACACACACACAGACACACACACATATATGTATAAAGAATGAATATATGTATATGTATAACTGAGTCACTTTGCTCTACACCTGAAATTAACACAGCATTGTAAATCAACTCTAATCAATACAATTAAAATATTAAGACAATAATCTCAGAAGCTCCCCGTGTAAAATGAGTAAAATATTCTCACCAACACACTTCCCCCACTGCCCTGAAACAGGTCCCTATTTCAGAGACCATTTGCATTCAACTCAGATACAATTTCCTCCAAGAAGCCTTCTCTGACTCCTCATACTCCACCTCTAAAGTCAAAAATAATTTCCCCATTCTTTCCTCATAACTCTTGTTCCATTCTCTTCTTATAACACTGAACAATTTTTGAATCCTGATCAGTCATATGGTAATAACTGTACTGGAATGTAAACTTTGGGGAGTTAATAGCCATGTCTTATTTTTAAGATCCTTTAAAACATTCCTAACAGAACTTGAATTACACATGAAAGACACGTAACCAGCTAAAGAAAAGACAAATTAGTTTGACACTGCTCTTTGATTAATTATATCTGATTATTAGGAAAGTTAAATTCCTTAATAAATATTTTGGGGGACCCTCGGGGAGAGTTTTTAAAAAATTCTCAAAATTTATGGCAGCTTACTTTTAATTTTAATAGTATGATCTAGACAAAAACAAAAACACATGAAAAACATTAAACTTTGCTCTTAAGCAGAGAAGTGCAGATGAAAACAAATTTGAAGCACTGTTTTTGATATATTAAAATAGGAAAAAAGTCTAAGCAAACAATTAATGCTTGAAAGAGCTGTGGTTAAAATGGCTAGTAACACTTCAAATTAACACTTTTTAAATAGTATATGAGAACTATGAAGATCCCAAGCATATTTCTCCAATCATCCCATTCATAGGAATTTCACAATTCGTGTAAAGGTAGCAATTGAACAACAACAAAAAGCAAGGCGTAGAAACATGTCTGTAACAGCATTCACTATAATAGTGAAAAACCAAACAGATAAACAACACACACAAAAATTAAAGAGAAGCCGAATGTGCCAGAGTAGGGAAATGACTTTATTAATTATGAAACAGTGTCAAAATTATATTATATAGTGGTTAAAATACAGACTTGAAAAGAAAAATTCCTATTATACAGTTTAAAAAATCATAAGATAAAATGTGTAATACGCATACACGATGACAATGGGAAATAGACAAGGATGTGCAAAAATAAAAGTAGTTAAATATGTTGTAGGATTCTGGCTTGTTTTCTGTTTTAAAGTCATTACATCATCTTTTCAATGACAGACTACATTTTAAGTAATTGAAAACAAAGTCTCATTAGCTTTGTCCTTGTATAAATTCCCAGAGAGAACACATTATTCTTATTCATTTCTACCTCTGCCACTTGTCTCTGACTTGGACCTGTTCCATCCTGTTCTCCCACTTCTCACTCCCCTAACTAGCCTGGAAAGAGACCCTCCCCAAACAAGGACGCTAAGGGCACCAAGTTCAGCAGAAGCTGTGTATCCAAATCTGTAAACATCAAAGGACAGGATCTAATGCCGCGCCCCTACCATAGCGAAGGCAGACCCAGATTCTTCAATGACCACAAGTGGCCTTGGTTTAACAAACCTTGCCAACAAGGCACAATGTTCCCGTCCTCAGAAATAGTCCCCGGCAGAGCTTCCAGGGGCCCATAAAAGTCTGCACTCTTGGAAGAATGTGACAACTCTGGCATCAAACACAGATTCGTCATTTTCTATAATAAGAGAATGTTCAGTTGCATCAGGCTTTTTTAGCAGGGCCAACACAGTAAAATTTTGAGGCTGTGCAAGTGAATTTTCACCCAGCCTTAGACTCCTTTCCCTTCCTCCAGATGATCAATAAAATCAGTTTATAAAGCCCTTTAGCCTCCAGTTTCTCACTTGAACCTTGTAGTCAGCCCGGTGAGGTCAGTTTTATTATTAACTTCATGTTTCAGAACAGGACACTGCAGCTCAGGGAAGTCAAGTGCCTTGCGGAAGTCCACAGCAAGTCAGTGGCTGAATAAGAGCGTGAGCCCAGCCCCGGCTTCTCCCGTGTGCTGCCTCTTCTTTCAGCCTGAGTGGATGCACTGACCCAGCGCACCCACTCACACCAGTATTCAGTCGACTGTTGCCTGGGACACCTAGGTGTTAAAGAAAGGCAGAGTGGGAAGAAGAGTGTATAGCCTTGGAGAAGTCAAGAGAGGTTTCTAAGAAGATGCTGAACTAGCCTGAACTATTGGCTCCTTCCCTTGAGATCCACTCTGAGAAACTGCAGAGGAAAAACTTGAAATTGCAGGGAAAGCTGTAAGAACTCCCTGGAGATGCAGAAGCTGTTTTTAGTTGGCATATACACATGTCTGAAATGGGCTTTACCTATGATAGGATACCTAAGCTGCTGTTTCAGAATAAGACAAGAAAGTAACCATCCCTTCTTAGGATCTTCTTCCTCACTACCTCCCCACCCTTATTGCTTTGGGACAAACAAGGACTGGAGCTGAGAGTTCTTGAGCAAGTGTGCCTCCAGTGTAAAGCAGGGGAGTGCAAGGTTGATGGATTATAGTCTCCTAGAGACTAACTTTCCCTGAAATAAAGAAGAATACGTCTAAAGAGCTATTTGGTATGGTGATAGGTGATTAGCTTTGACTTTCTGATGCCTGGAATGCTCCACCTCTGGGTTTATCCTCTGTCTTCAACCCCCGTTTTTAACCCATTGCTGCTGACACAGAGGGGCTTCCCCGGTGGCTCAGCGCTAAAGAATTTGCCTGCAATACAGGAGCCGCAGGAGATGTGAGTTTGATCCCTGGGTAGGGAAGGTCCCCTGGAGGAGGGTGTGGCAACCTACTCCAATATGCTTGCCTGGAGAATCTTATGGACAGAGGAGCCTGGTGGGCTACAGTCCATGGGCTCGCAAAGAGTTAGACACAACTGACTCTTAACACATACACTGACACATAGGAAGGTCTGGCCTTTATCTCTTTCACCATCAGAACTGCTGAGCCAAGTAGCCCATAACCCCAGAAGAATGAAAGCTCATGGGAGATAAGAGAAGTACTAATATTCACGAAATAAAAAAAGCCAAACTGAGTTACAAACTCCATAGGAACCAGAAGTATTATAACTGACAGATCAAGAATTTACATATATTTTTGAGAATTTAATTTTTTATATTTACAAAATAAGAAATGATTCTAGCAATATATAAAGAAAACAAAAACCATAGGAAGAATCAAGTAGAAATGTTGAATATGAATATATAATAGTTGAGGAATGAGCAGAATGATAATTAGTAGAATGAATTCACCTGAGGAATGAATTAGTAAACTGGGAGATCAGATTGGGGACTTCTCCTTAGCAGGAAATCATTTTTAAAATGGAAAATATTTAAGGTATAAAAAGTCCCAGGAAGAAAAAAGGAAAAAGAAAAAATAGACCCAAATGGAGAAGTGGAAATATTTAAAGGGATAATGGAGATAATCCCTCTAGAATTAATGAATGATGAAAAGCCTCAGATTGACAGGAACCATAGAGAGCAGAAAGGAGTGATAAGGAAAATCACACTTCTAGACATGTTATGGTAAAACACAAGACTATCAAAGATAAAGTAAAATTGTAACACAAAAGCCAAAGAACTTCCAATAGAAAGAAAGAAGATCCCTTACAAAAGAATAAGAATAACATTGATATCAGGGTTTTCAGCCATATGTAAGGATGAAACTATAGAATTTCATACTTAGCTAAACCTTCAGTCAAATATTAATGATAAAAATGCTCTTAAGACATACAGAGTCTCAGAGTACTTGCCACATCAAGACCAATATGTAAAATATCTTTTAATGATGTACTTACATAGATAGAAAGCAATTTAAGGGATGATGGAAGAAATATGTGAAGAAAGGGTGATAAAAGATCTTTGTAAAGTCTGTGGTTGTCTTCAAAAATAACTAAGGCCAAAGAAAAGAGAAAACAAAAGCAGGTCCATGAAAACCAAGAATGAAAAGTCTAGATGAACTCAGTATAACAGAGTAAGGGAAGACCAAGGGACATCAGAGTATATTAATGTCCTTATCTAATGTGAGAGAAAACATAGACAACTTTAAAATAGTAATCAAAGAATACAAAACATGGGGAGAAAGTGTGACAAATTGAAATAATAAACTAATAAAGTAAAAGAAAGTCCTAATATGTGAATAACTAATAGAGTCGAAAATGAACTAACTTTCCAAATTAAAAAACCAAAATCTAGTTGTTTGCTATTCACTAAATACATTCTAAAGCAACATATATGCAAAAAATAAAAGAACATAAAATGATTAATCAGGCAAGTATTAATAATAAATGTGTTAATACAATATTATCAGATACTATGAGGATCATAATTTTTATAACAAAATTAGCAAAAAGCAGTAAGGATAATTGTATAACTCTGTCACTTATTGCTATAAATGTAAAAATATTCAAAAAAATTTCAGTAAATCAGATCTAATAGTGCATTAAAATTACCATATACCACACTGGGCTTCCCTCAGGTATACAGGATTGTCTGAACATTAGAAAATCTGTAAGCGTAATTTACCATTCAGCTAAATATTGCTATTACAATAAGAAAAAGAAATTCAATGCTTAACAATTGAAAAGAAGAAAATAAAATTACCATTATTTTCAGATGGTGTGATTTTGTGACCAACTTTCACATTTGTTTTTGGTGAGATTAGTCATGGCTGGAACTGGAAATCTGTAAAACCACTTAGAAAAACAGTTTGATATTATCTCATAAAATTGAAATTTAGGGCCTCTATAACTAACAATTCTCTTCCTATGATTATGCTTAAAGGAAATTTTGCATATATATACCAGAAAATTTGAGTAAGAATGTTCATTGTACTATTATGCAAATTAACAAAAAAATTTTCCTGTCAATAGGGAATCATGAATAAGCTACAGCATATTCAAATTAAATGAATACAACAACAAGCAACAACATGGATGTCTCCAAAATAGAATATTAATTAAAAAGTAAGGATATCAAAACTATTTGTACATGATAGTCTTTTTGTAATATTAAGAACAATATTAATAAAATATACTTTTTAAAGGAATATCTATAGATGAGACAAAACTATTTAAAAATGAAAGCACAGCAATGAGGAATACAAGATGCGTAACCATTGTTACCCTGGGAGGAGAGTGCCAGGGGTTGAGCAGGGGAAGATCACAGGAAAAGATGTGGTCAAGCCACTGTCAAATTCCTAGCTTTCACATGTGAAGGGTCATTTTAAAATGCTTAATACATTAGATTAACTAAATAAGTAAGTACAATAGTGTCATACATGAAACAAGGATTATAGTTAATCCAGCTTTAAGTCCATGAGATCTAAAAGAAATATTTCAAATGGGAGACTTCAGACACTGAGGCCCTAGAGGTGGAGACTTCTTTGAGCAGAACTGTCTGAGTCATGTATTTAGTGGCCATTTGATCCATTAGCCCTGGAGGCCTGCCTAGTTCCATAAATATTGGTACCAAAGCTGTTGTAAAGATCATGTGCAAAGACTAAATTTCCACACTCAGACACTGACGTTAACCAGAGGTCGGCAGTTGCTTCTCCTGCAAATTAACAAAATTAACATATTACTCCTGCAGCAGTAATATCCTAGCCAGTCTCCTGACCTAAGCCCCACCCTCCCTTACAGTTCTTCTCCATACTGCCTCCAGAATGTTACTGCTAAATTGCAAAACTGATCAGATTACTTTTTCTGTATCACTATCTCTAGATCAAGTCTCTGGCTGGGGATTATAGAATTCCCTCAGTGTTCCTTCCCAAGCAGAATAGCACTGTGTATCTCACTAATCCCTCAGTGAAGAAGTGAAGTTGCTCAGTCATGTCTGACTCTTTGCAACCCCATGGACGGTAGCCTACCAGACTCCGCCATCCATGGGATTTTCCAAGCAAGAATACTGGAGTGGGCTGCCATTTTCTTCTCCAGGGGATCTTCCCAACCCAGGGATTGAACCCAGGTCTCCTGAATTGCAGACAGACGCTTTACCGTCTGAGCCATCAGGGAAGCCCTCACCAGCTGACATCCTCCTTACCAGCTGATGTTTTACTCATTTTCAAATCTCAACTCCTCTTCCTCCTAATCTATGAAGATCTGGAGGGAAAAGATTATGAGCAGGGAGGGTGGGACTATTCAGGCACTCAAAAATATCTGCACCTGTAATATGGACAAAGTTTAGATACCCAGAGTTAAGCCACTGACCGAGCTTGCATATTACATACACGTTACAAGTGAGGCCCGATTCTGGTGACCTGCATCTGTGTCAACCTAGGTGGGATTGAAACGCTCATCCTTTTCCCCATCTCCCAGAGTTGGTTTCTAGGCAACAGTGTAGAAAGAACTTGGGCTTTGCAGTCAGACTGACTTGAGTGAACTCTGGATCTGCCCTTTCAATGCATCAAATCTACGGTAATTTAAATATTAGCATTATGAAAAATGAGAGAAAAATTTACAGCATGCGAATTATTCTGCCCATGATTTCACTAAGCTAGTGATGTATCTCCGGGGAAGGCAATGGCACCCCACCCCAGTACTCTTGCCTGGAAAATCCAATGGACAGAGGAGCCCGGTGGGCTACAGTCCATGGGGTCACTAACAGTCAGACATGACTGAGCGACTTCACTTTCACTTTTCACTTTCCTGCATTGGAGAAGGAAATGGCAACCCACTCCAGTGTCCTTGCCTGGAGAATCCCAGGGATGAGGGAGCCCGGTGGGCTGCCGTCGATGGGGTCACACAGAGTCGGACACGACTGAAGTGACTTAGCAGCAGCAGCAGCAGCAGCAGTGATGTATCTCGGCAAGCATGAGAAGACACTAGAAGCTGTTGCTTACGCAAAACCACAGACACTGTGCTTTGTTGTTGCTGTTTAGCCCCTAAGTCATGTTCGACTCTTTCGTGACCCCATGGACTGTAGTCCGCCAAGCTTCTCTGTCCACAGGATTTCTCAGGCAAAAATACTGGAGTGGGTTGCCGTTTCCTGCTTCAGGGGATCTTCCCGACCCAGGGATCAAGCCCACATCTCCTGTTTGGCAAGTGGATTCTTCAACACTGAGTCATCTGGGAAGCCCATACACTGTGTTCTACTGGCAAATTAAAGAATTTTCAACATAATTTTGACAATGAGCAATGTTTGCCTTATTCACTGATTTTGAAATCCTAACTTCTGGGTGAGATGCTACTTCATTGTAAGAGCTATGAGTTTGAACAGGTCTCTCAATCTCCCTGAGCTTTAATTTTCTTATTCTTTAACTTTTTTAGGAGGATGGCAGGTTGTATTTTCCAAAGATGGTCACAGCAACATCTGCCATCCCATCTGAGCTCTCTTTCCATTTAGAGTGGGATCTGTGTCTATCTCCCTGAATACAAGTGGATTAGTGACTTGCTTATAACCAACCAATAGAGTGAAACAAAAGGAATATAATCTGACTTCAGACCCAGGTCATAAAAGGTGACTCAACTTCCATCTTTTTTTCCTGGAACACTGACTTTTAGAGCACTGAGCCTCCATGAAGAAGGAATTAGAAAGAAATTCAATATCAGTTGAATTTCAGAAAGAAATTCAATTATCCCAAGGCCACCGTGATGTATAGAAACCAAGGCCACAGAGAGAGAGGCCACAAGTAGTTGTTCCCATCCCAGTGGACAGAGTAGCAGCTGTCAGACATGCCATTTGTATGGCCTCCAGATCCTCCCAACTCTTAGCTGTTGAGCCCGCCAGCCTTGGTATCTCCTGGATGAGGTCTCAGACATCATGGAGCAGAAACAAGTTACCCTTTTTGTGAGCCTTCTGAGTTCCTGGCCCCCAGAATATACACTCATTATAAAACTGTTATTTTACACCACCAAGTTTTGAGGCTTTTTTTAAAAAAAACACACATTTTATATATTTATTTTATCACTAAGCTTGGATGATCTCAGTTTCCCGACCAGAGATTGAACCCAGGCCATGACAAGGAAAGCACCAAATCCTAACCTCTAGAACCCAAGGGAACTCCCTGGGGTCATTTTAAAACACCAGTAGAAACAGAATCAAAGATTTTTCTAAGGATTAAACAAAGTAATTTATGTAAAGTATCTGGCAAAATACATGTGTGCAGAAAATGGTGGCTGGGACCAGCATTGTGCTCTATGCCTGGACTAGCAGCTGCTCTATTTTTCTGGGACTAAGGCTTCTCTTTAGGAATACCAACTGAGTAACTCAGAAGTTTGTCGTGTGGATCAAATAGGATGATGGATGTGAAAGTGCTTTGGAAACTGTGATGCTCTGTACAAATCAAAAGAATTCTTACGTTTATATTCTATCCATCCACTAATGGCTCAGGATAGGCGGGCACTCGTAATCTTTTGGTGACAGTGTCTGAAATTCTGAGAACAAAGGACCTTGGCCTGAGGCCACCTATTTGCTCCCTGTTAGAGATTGTTAATTTCAACCTCTCATCTAATAAGCTTTTATTAAGTGCCTACAGCAAGCAGAAAACTGTTAAGTGTTGTGAGTTTTCTGCAGAAATTAGGGTACTCAATTCGGTCCCCCCAAGAAAATCTGGATGGTTAAGAGGGCAAGAAATAAATGTAATGCTGCTAGAATGGAGGCTTTCTGTTGAACTTCCTAAAAGAGAGGGAGGAGGATAAGAACTAATGAGGCTTGAGAACCTGCAATGTACCAGATACTGTGCCAGGCTCTTTACATATTGTCTTACTCAATTCACATGATGACTCTATGACATGAGTTATTTATTAGTGGACTTTACAAACGAGAAAACAGATGCTAGGAGAGATTAAGAATCTGGCTCAAGTTCACAGCAGTAGTAACTCAGCCCTGAAATCCGGGTTTGGAGAAACTCCACCCTACTGCTACCCTTGAATATTGTTTTCTGCCTCAAAAAATTGTTTTTCCATGCAGACCACTAAACAATTTCTCTGAGATTCAAATATTTGCTTATTAGATGATAATGTGTACATGCTAAGTCACTTCAGTCGTGTCTGATTCTTTGTGACCCTATGGACTCTAGCCCCTAGGCTCCTCTCTCCATGAAATTCTGCAGCCAAGAATATTGGAGTGGATAGCCGTGTCCTCCTCCAGGGGATCTTCCTGACCCAAGGATCGAACCCACATCTCCTGCATCTCCTCCATTGCAGGTGGATTCTTTGCTGCTGAGCCATTAAGGAAGCCTCATTAATGATAATATTCCTGTTCAATTCATTTTCTTCTGAAATTTTATGTTAATTAATAAAAATAATAGTATCCCATCAGCACAGAGCCTTAGCGTTTACAAAGCATATTTGTTTCTTTCTCTTCCTGGGTTCTCCAAAATTGCTGTGGGGAAGATGTAATGTCATATCCAAGGTCTCACAGATAATATGTGAGCAAATGATTTGCACCTGAGTTTGCTGCTACATTGTAAGAGGAATAAGTATTTCCTTAATGTTATGTATTTTGTCTTATGTATTACCCAGCTTTAAGCACTACTGAAAATTTTATAAAGGTGTGTCATAATGTTCAAGATGTTTTACAAATCATGATGCTTGTCCTGCCATTGACAGTATACACCTCATGATGCAATATGCACATACATTTTGGACAAGAAATATTGCATCCATTTTAAAATAATTTTTATTATTTTTTCATTGACCTCCTATCAGCTCAGGGGAGATGATGACTGCATTTTCCTTGAAAAGTGACTGGCAGAGATTTTTTTCAGGAGTAGAAGGGTCAGTACTTTCATTTCCTTGTTCAGTTACGCTTGCAACATGGGTATCTTCTTCAACCCACTGCTTGTCAAAATCTTTTAAAGCAGAAACCATTTAAACTCATTTAAACTCATTTTGGAAAGGTTAGCTTAGCTGAAACTGGATAACATAATCCATAGATTCGCTTGATGTGGCTCCTATAACCTTAAGATTGTAATACTCTGAGAACCTAAAAATAATATGATTGCCACACTGTTCAACTCCCGTTCTGCCTTCAAGACATTTCGGGTGTGTTACAAGGATACAGTTTTCTCATGTAAGCATGAACACCAACATGGGTAGCAGCACCCCATCCACTTACTAAACATTGGTAAAGTTTTCTTCATTTTTCAGATTTATAATATAAAAACATAAATTCTTGGTAATTACATAAATCTACATGTGTGAAAAAATTGCATATACTACACACATACATATACACACACAAAAATAAGTGTACATAAACTCTAGAGAAATCTAAACAGGCTCTGTGGACTGTACCAATGTTAATTTCCTTCTTTTGATGTTAGACTATAGTTATACAAGATGCTACCAGTAGGTGAATGATATATCTCCTTCAATTATTGCAACTCCTTGTGAATCTGTAATTATTAAAAAAAATTATATAAATAGAAGTTCTAATATCCTTGAGGCAACTCAGTGAACTGTTGGATGCACCTCCATACATGCCCTTTATGAAGACTACGGTTCTGACTCACTGTGAGACCTGGGAGAAGCTGTTTCCTCTCTTCAGGCCTCATTTTCCTCATCTGTAAAATGGATCAGTTCAGTTCAGTCGCTCAGTTATGTCCGACTCTTTGCGACCCCATGAATCGCAGCACGCCAGGCCNGTCAGTGGTATAGAATACACCTGCAATGCTGCAGAAGTGGGTTCGATCCCTGGTTCAGGAAGATCCCCTGGAGAAGGAAATGGCAATCCACTACAGTATTCTTGCCTGGGAAATCCCATGGACAGAGGAGACTGGCAGGCTACAGTCCACGCGCTCGCAAAAGAGTCAGATACATCTTAGCGACCAAACAACAACATCTCTCTCAGGTTATACAAGGGTGGGACATCTCTAGCTGTTAGGAGGAAATATGATGAACTGTTTGCTATCAAGTCCTCTGTCCCTGACTTGAAACCATTCAACCACTCACCCCTTCTCACAGGCTCCTTCTAAGGGGTCTTCTGACTAAGTAAAACAGAAAATTGTAAAATATTTCATAAAAAATCTTGAAAAAAGCATCATGGAGACTGTGTAAGAGAAAAAAAGTAATATTACTTGTTGAAGATAATGTCTCTGGGAGACTTCCCTGCCTGTCCAGTGGTTTAAACTTTGTGCTCCTGAAGCAGGGAGAATAGGTTCGATCCCTGGTCAGAAAACTAATATCTTGCATGTCCCAAAATGCAGCCAAAAGAAAAAAAAGAAAAGACTGTCTTTTCAGAGTCTATCTAGAGCACACGGTCGTGATACCTTGCTTTCATGACTTGTCCAGACTGTCCAGAATGCTAGTTACAAAGGAAAACACCCTTTCAGCACCCGACTTGGAAGAGATGTAAAGGGATCTGTAAGTCAGACTCAGAGCCTGCAGGAATTTGAAAATGTCACCCTGACATTGAAGGGAGAAATTTGATAGTTCTCTAGTGCATAGCAATTAAAAAGCTCATCCTTGGAGAAAGCCAAGAGGTGGGGCTGTATCTTTTTTACATCTATAGAGAATCTCTTAACCTTGATAACTGCTCAGTTGGGAAGATATATTTACTTTGGATACGGGAACCAGGAAGAACAGTTCTTGTCATCATTTTCACCACTGGCCATATCTTCGAGCATTTTCAGCTATGCTACTTCCCATGACCAAGCTGTTTCTTGCTTCCCTTCTTATTTTTTAAGACTTGATTTCTTTGAGCAATTTTAGATTCATGGCACAGTTGAGTGGAAGGCAAAGAGATTTCCCATATACACCCTTCTCTTACACATACAGAGCCTCCTCTGTTATCAACATTCTGCACCAGAGTGGTATATTTGTCACAATCAAACTGACTCATTATTATCACCCAGAGTCCACAATTTACATTAGGTTTCCCCCTTGGTGTCGTATATTCTTTGGGTTTGGAAAAAATATAACAACATGTTATCTGCCATTGTAGCCTCAAAGAGAAAAGTTTCATTGCTTTAAAAATCTTCTGTGTTCTGCCTATTGATCCATTCTTGCCCCCTAATTCCTGGCAATAACTTATGTTTTTACTGTCACTGTAATTTTGTCTTTTCTAAAATGTCATATAGTTGCAATTATACAGTATGTAGTCTTTTCATATTTTCTTCTTTCATTTAGTAATATGCATTTATGTTTTCTCATGTCTTTTCACAGCTTGGTAGCTCATTTTTCTTTTACTGCTAAAAACATTCCATTGTCTTGATATACCACAGTTTATTTATCTCTTCACCTACTGAAAAATATCTTAGTTGCTTCCAAATTTTAGCGGTTATAGATAAAGCTGCTGTAAACACCAATGTGCAAATTTTCATATGGACATAAGTTTTCAGTTTATTTTGGTAAATACCAAGGAGTGTAACTGTTGGATTGTACAATAAGAGTATGTTTAGTTTTGTAAGAAACTGCCAAACTTTCTTCAACTTGGCTGTCCCATTTTGCATTTCCAACAGTAAATGAGAGCTCCTGTTGCTCTACATCCTGGTCAGCATTTGGTGTTGTTATTGTTATAGATTTTGGCTTTCTAATAGGTGTGTAGCTGTGTCTTATTGTTGTTTTAATTTCCAGTTCCCTAATGCTGCATAATGTGAAGCATCTTTTCATATGCTCACTTGTCATTTGCATATCTTCTTTGGCAAGATGTATGTTCAGGTCTTTTTCCCATTAAAAAAAATCTATTAGTTCATTTTCTTAATTTTGAGTTAAAAAATTTTTTTTTAATATTTTGGATAACAATCCTTTATTATATATATTTTCTGTAAATATTTTCTTCCGGTCTATGACTTGTCTTTTCATTCTGTTGACATTGTCTTTCACAGAGCAGAAATTTTAATTTTAATGGAGTCCAGCTTATCAGTTATTTCTTCCATTGGTTTTTCTATAAAGTTATTGCCAAACTTAAGAGCAATTAGATTTTCTCCTATGCTATTGTCCAGGATTTTTAGAGGTCTACCTTTCATATTTAGTTCTATGGTCCATTTTGAATTTTGTGAAGGATTGAAGGTCTGTGTCTAGACTTTTTTTTTACATGTGGATATTAATTTGTCCCAGAACCATTTGTTGAAAAGATTATCTTTGCTTGTTGTATTGCCTTTGCTCCTTTTTCAAAGATCAGCTGACTGTGTTTATGAGAACCTATTTCTTGGTTTTCTACTTTGTTCCATTGATACATTTGTCTTTTTTTTTGCTAATACCACACTGTCTTGAATATTGTAGTTTTAGAGTAAGACTTAAAGTTAGATAGTATTAGTCCTCTGGCTTTGGTCTTCTCCTTCAATATGTGTTGATTATACTGGGTCTTTTACCTCTCCACATGAACTTTAGAATTAATACATCAATACCCACACCAAAAAAACCTTGCTGGAATTTTTATTGGAATTGCATTCAACCTATAGATGAAGTTGGAAAGAGCTGGCTTCTTGACAGTATTGAGTCTTTCTACCATAAACATGAACTGTCTCTTCATTTATTTAGTCTTTTTTTGATATTTTTATCAGAGTTTTGTGTTTTTCTTTCTATAGATCTTACATTTTTGTCAGGTTTATACTTAAGCATTATTTTTTCTAGAGTGCTAATGTAAAAGTAGTGTGCTTAATTTCAAATTCTACTTGCTCACTGTTAGTCACTAAGGAAGCAAATGACTTTTGTATAATAACTTGTATCTTGCAGCCTTGCTATAATCACTTACTAGGTGTTTTTTTTTTTTTTTTTAATAGTTGGTTCTTCCAGATTGGCTATGTACATAGTCAGCTGAGAACAAGGACAGTTTCATCTGTACAAATTTATCTACTTTTCATGCCTTATTGTATTAGCGAGGACTTCCAGTATGATGTTGAAAGCAGTCTTACTCTTGATCATAGAGAGAAAACTTGGAGTTTCACTATGTATGATGTTAGTTGGCTTTTAGGTGTTCTTTTTCAAGTTGAAGAAGTTCCCCTCTATTCTAGAAAGAGTTTTTTATCATGAAAGAGTGTTGAATTTCATCCAATGCTTTTTCTGCATCTATTGATATGATTTTTCTTTTTTTGGCTGTTGATATAATGGATTACATTAATTGATTTTTGAATGTTGAAAAATTCTTGCATACCTGAAATAACCCCCACCTAGTCATGGTATATAATTATTTTTATACTCTGTTAAATTCAATTTGCTAATATTCTGTTGAAGATCTATACATCTATGTTCATGAGAAATATGGATCTGTTGTCTTCTTTGTATTTCTCTGGGTTTTATACTAGTATAATGTTGATCTCATAAAGTAAGTTAGGAAATATGCCCTTTGCTCCTATTTTCTAGAAGAGATTGTAAAGAATTAATGCAATTTCTTCCTTTGAAGTTTTGTAGAATTCACTATTGAATCTATTGGACCCCAATATTTTAAATAAAAAATTTACTGAAGTATTTATGAATTCACACTCAGGCACAAGAAAGAATACAGACAGATCCCAGGTGCACTTTACCCTGTTCCCCACAGTGACATATCTTGCAATGCTATAGTGCAATATATCAACCAAGATATTATCATCGACACACCTCTCTTATCCTTATTTCCCATTAGTGTGGGAATCTAGTATTTAGTATACAGTTGTCTCTCATGTGTAAGCTTGTTACTGAGTATTATAGTAAAAATATAGAAAAGCCCAGATTTCTTTTCATATTTTCTGCTGTAGTTTGGATACAACACTGCTAAGTGATAGAAACTCACTGAACATGTATCAACACATTACCTTAGGGGATTACAACTCAAAGGTGCTCTCTAGGGTCTCCTTTACACTATTGTCCCTAGAACTGGCCCCATGTGCCATTGCAAGGGACTATGGCTGATGGACTTATTTCTGCATTCAGTTCAGTTCAGTTCAGTCGCTCAGTCGTGTCCGACTCTTTGCGACCCCATGAATCGGAGCACACTAGGCCTCCCTGTCCATCACCAACTCCCGGAGTTCACTCAGACTCACATTCATCAAGTCAGTGATGCCATCCAGCCATCTCATCCTCGGTCGTCCCCTTCTTCTCCTGCCCCCAATCCCTCCCAGCATCAAAGTCTTTTCCAATGAGTAAACTCTTCGCATGAGGTGGCAAAGTACTAGAGTCTCTGAATTCAGTCTCTTGTACATGTCCAATAAACATCATATTTTAACTATTAGAAGCTGATGAACATGACATAGCCTCCTTCCCTGATAAAATTATCTATATACAGTTACAGGATTGAGAGATGGTACTTCAAATCCATGACAGTCAATACAACAAGTGTTCAACTTCATGTTTACCTTGATTTCTGAGCTTCTAAGATATAGTTAGGTCTACACAGTGCATTGATGGTTTAGAGGAAAAAGTAACATATAATATAGTCTATTTATTCATTAAACATGTTTTGAGAGATGATTATGTGTCATTTTTGATAGGATGACAAAAGTAAACAAGGATTTTTGCCATAAAAATGTGTGTACTAATAAGGGAAATATAACACATAAATTTAATTAGTTCTCTTTCCCACTACTTCATTTCATAACTTTTTGCCCTAAGCCAAGCAAACTACCCATTCGCTAGCCACCAAACTCACATGGGTTCTCTGCCTCTGCCTTTGTTCACAGTGTTTTCACTGATTGGCCTTCTCTTGATTCTCATGGCCATTTCTTTTTCCAAACCAACATCAAATGATAACTTCTCCATGAATACTTTCCTGATCCCCAAATCAGTGTGGTCTTTCTCTTTTCTAAGGTCCTTTATATTGGTTTTATATGTCATACTTTGTATTTGAGTTATTTATCTCGATGTCTGGGATCTCCAGCAGATATGATCTGTGAAGGCAGGATGTATGTTCAGGAAGCTGAGGACACATGGCCTACCAAATGCAATCATATTTTGATAGAGTATGGTTTATTTTCATAGCAATTGTTACTCCTATTTCCCCTGCTTCCTCTCTATATATGAAAATAAAAATGTGGTTGTGCTGCAAATATTTGACATAGACTTTAGAAAATATGAGCCAAAAGCACAGAACAACACAATATTCTTATGTTTTTTCCTAATATTTGTTTTATGATTCTGCAAGCATTCTCTGACTTCCTGTGCAAAGATAATTCTCCTAGTTTCTAAGCAAGATTCCCTAAGGAATTAAAAGATTGGGTAATATTCTGCTAGGGAATACCAGAGCTAGAGCTACCTTAGGGATTATTTAGTTCAATCAACTTGTTTTATGTATGGGGAAATTGAGGCTTGGAGGGAGAATGAGGCTTGCTCAAGGTCACAAAGTAACCTGGGGCCAAGCTGGATGTAGAACATGGGTCTCTTGGAGAGACCCATGCAATTCTCTGTCTATTTACAAGGGCAATTTGCTAAACTGACCCTGCTCTTACTCAACACTCTGTCTGAAGTTTTTGTCCAAAATGAGCCTCAGTTCAGTTCAGTTGCTCAGTCGTGTCCGACTTTTTGCGACCCCATGGACTGCAGCACGCCGGGCTTCCCTCTCCTTCACCATCTCCTGGAGCTTGCTCAGACTCATGTCCATCAAGTCAGTGATGCCATCCAACCATCTCATCCTCTGTCACCCGCTTCTCCTCCCACCTTCAATCTTTCCCAGCATCAGGGGCTTTTCCAGTGGGTCAGTTCTTTGCATCAGGTGGCCAAAGTATTGGAGCTTCAGCTTCAGCATCAGTCCTTCCAATGAATATTCAGGACTGATATCCTTTAGGATGGACTGGTTTGATCTCCTTGCAGTCCAAGGGACTCTCAAGAGTCTTCTCCAACACCACAGTTCAAAAGCATCAATTCTTCCATGCACTAGAGAAGCACTGGATCCTCCAGAAAGCAAATCTTTGGCACTGGAGAAGAGAATTGCAAACCACTTCAGTATTCTTGCCTTGAGAATCCCATGAACAGTGTGAAAAGGCAAGGTGAGCCTAGGCCATTATAAACATTGCAACAGGACCGCCAGAAGCCTTGCTAGTAGAATATTTGTCCAACTTTACATGAAATTGAAGAATTCTGTAATGAGGAACACAGCTAGACCCAAGGTGTCACCAAGAGCTCCAGAGGAACTATATGGTGACCAACACAAGCCCAAGCCCAAAGACAAGAGCCAGAGCTGGTAGGGGATTATGTCTCTAGAGTGAGAGACTCCTAGAGCTGGCAGAACCTTGTAAGTTATCCAGAAGAGAAAGCAACACTGCAACATGAAGTATGGGGATCTTGTTTTCTAGAAACAACCCTGTTATTTACCTGCTGTGTAGCATTAGGCAAGTTCCTCCCCTTCTCTAGTCTTCAGTTTCCAAGTGTACAAAATAAACATGTTGGGTTAGATGAAACACAAGGTACTTTTCAATCTGATACTTTTCTGTTCTAAAGTTTGACAGGAGAGGGAAAAGAAGCTGAGGTTGCTTGCCTAAGGTGACACTGTGGATTGGTGGTGAGCAGTGACCCAAGTCCAGGTCATCATTCTACCTACTGCCCCACATGGCTAGAGCCATCCCTTTCAAGCAGCCCTGTGACCCCATGGCAAATTGTGAAACTGCTGTCCCAAGGCTCTTGCAATCACCCTCTTCTCTATTCCCTTGGGATGCTGGCAGCACGCAGAGGGCTGTGGGAGAGGGCTCTGAGCAGTCTCTACCCTGGAAGTGGAGCAAGGATCAAATGGCTCTTTCTTCCTTCTTTTTGGTAAAATGAAACCAAAACCAACTCCTTAACTTAGAGGGCAGAGAGGCTGGTTGTAGAGGGCTCCTCAGCCTGAATTTATGCGGACTCCCAACCTTGTGGAGTGTGAAGGCCCTTCTCCTGGGAGCAGGTAGATGTCCTGCCCAAGTCTCTGAAGAATGAAACCAGATGAAGGGTGAGATTCAAAGCAAGATGCTTGACACAGGAGAAGCAACACTGGGTCAAGGTGCAGACAGACTCCTTCCAGCATGGCTCTGAGAGCCTTACTTCCTGAGTCACTTTACATTCCATCAAAAATGGGGAAGAAGGTATGCAGAAGGAAAGAGAATTATGCTTTAAACCTGATATTACCTTTGAACCCTATGACTGCTCTTGGGGACAGACACAGAAAGCATTTTCCTTGCCTATTTCCTTTGTAGGAAAGCTAATTTTTTTTTTTTTTCAAGTAACTGAAGTGGACCAGCCTTGAATTTCAGACATTATTATTAGTCATTATTTATATATTAGACATTATTATAAGACCTAAGTTTCATATAACTTAGGTCTTCCATTTCCTCACCAAGAGAAAACCACGTGGCTTCACGAACCCTCCGACTAGGGGAACTCTTTTATTTTCTAAATTTAATTTTTATTTTTTTAACACCAGAAATATTTTGTATTGGGGTATAGTCAATTAAGTGTTGTTTGTGATAGTTTCAGGTGAACAGTGAAGGGACTCAGCCATACATATGCATGTGTCCATTCTCCCCCAAACCTCCCTCCCACCCCAGGCTGACGCATAACATTGAGCAGAGTTCCATGTGCTCTACGATAGGGGGAACTCTTTTTTATAATCCTGCTTTGGATGTGACTTGCCCAGAATTACAAGAATGGCAGCAGCAGAGGCAAAAATTACCAACAGATTGCCTGACTCCTAGTTCCCACTCCCCGTTGTTGGAAGTGCATAATGGAAGTAAGAAAGGAAGCAGGTCTCCAGAGAGACAGACTGGCTACTCGTAAGCTTTTATAAAAATAAGCTTCAGATAATCAGAAGTTCGAGGTCAGAGGATAACTTAAGGCCATCACAAGTTGGCCAGATTGAACTCCAGTTCTCTAGAGAATTCTGGCCTTTTGGCAGCCAGATACAGAACTGAACGCCAAGCCAGCCTGTGTTTAGGCACAGCTCCAGCCTCCAGCTCCCCAAGCCCAGGCTCCTTGTGCGTTTCAGAGTTTTTAGCAGCAAACAGGATCCATTCCTGAACATACGCTTTTAATCAGAGACACTGGGACCTGGAGGGGACCTCAGGCATGATTTAATCCCTCTCACTTTGCAGATGTAGAAATCGAAGCCCAGATTGGGGGACAGGACATAGAATGCTCACACAAGGTCACTTGGCAATTTAGGAAACAACACAGTAGGGTGGAAAAGGGCGGTTTTGGGGGTGGCAATCTGGTTCCACATCCCAGTTCTGCCCATTATCAGCCAGGAGATCCCAGGTAAATCGCTTAACCTCCCTGAATACCAGTGTGCTAATCTGTAAAACTGGAGGAGGGGGGCAAAATCACATTGCCTGAATGGTGAGATTTTTGATAGTTAAGTGAGATGAAAAATACCAAAGTGATCTGTAAACAGGAAGTCATTATTCATACTTCAATGTTAGGATTAAATGATAATAAAAACACACAGCCTAATAACAAGAATGCACTCTTCTGAATGCTGTCTGCATGCCAAGTGTTTCATATACTTTGCTTCTTTTAACTCCTAAAACCCAAGAACTCTCACCAATAACCATTTGCTTGAGGCAGGGTTTAAACCAGATTGTTTTCGTAGCAGGATTTCAACAGTCTCTCGCACAGTACCCTCAGTCCTGCAAAATCTGGGCCTGGGCTTCCATTCTCAAGCCACATTTGGCTCCCTGGTCCTCTCACCTCTTTTCTAGGGAACGGGAAACTCTTGGCTGTTGAGGGCAAGACACTTTCTTTATGTCTGCTAGCTCCAGGAGATATTATGGTACTCTGCACAAGGTGAAATAGTTAAAAATAAATAAACAAATAGAAATAATTAAATCAAGAGTGACTTAATAGATGCATTAATGTTTCTTTTTCAACAATAGTTTTATTGAGGGCTAATTGGATGAGAAAGGGTCTTTGATTTCTTTCCAGAATCCATCAACTTCCCAGTAAGCCAAAAGCAAGACAAAGATGTTCCCAGATAATTAAATCATATAGAAAACCTGAGCTTGCCAAGGCTTTCACACAAGAAATTGAGTGTGCATAGACATAGAACAGCCTTGTGGTTGCCAAGGGGAGAGGAGGATGGAGAGGGATGAACTGGGAGTTTCAGGTTCCTGGACTGGTAGATGCAAACTGGGCTTTCCAGGTGACTCAGTGGTAAAAGAATCCCCCTGCTAATACAGGAGACACAGGTTTGATCCCTGGGTCAGGAAGATCCCCTTGAGTAGGAAATGGCAATCCACTCCAGTATCCTTACCTGGAGTCCCACGGACAGAGGAGACTGGCGAGCGACAGTCCATGGGGTCTCAAAGAGTCAGACACGACTAAGCATGAATACACACACAAAATGCAAGCTATTACATTTAGAATGGATAAGCAGTAAGATTCCCATTATATAGCATAGGGAACTATATTCAATATCCTGTGATAAACCACAATGGAAAAGAATATTGAAAAAGAATGTGTATATGTGTGTAACTGAGTCACTTCGCTGTACAGCAGAGACTGGCACAACGTTGTAGATCAAGTATACTTCAATTAAAAAAAAATTGAACTTGTAAGTTATAATCTGGGCATTTGTTAAGGGTTCTTTCTGTTTGCTTCCATAAATATCTTCTCTGTGAGCTTCTCAACAAGCTAATTGATGTGCCCAGATGTAATTTCAGGACGTTCCCTAATAATACCCCAATCCCGTTTCTAGTTTAACACACTTTTTGGCTACATGATAAGACATTGTTGATATTTCTTCAGTTTCTCTTCATGAAGGGACTCATCTGTCAAAAAAGAGGCTGTTTTATAGTCAACGCCCTCAGTGTAGAAGTAACTGATTTTTCTCCCAGGATTCAAGACCCCTAATCTTCCTTCTGATAGTGTTGCGGGGTTTCCTTCCTTGGCAGACTGCATGTTTTTGAAGATTGACTGCAACAGTCTCTCCCACACCACATGCTCTTCAGGAAACTTGCCACGCCTCTCATCGGAACCCTTCTTTTGAATCTGAGTAGGGTTAAGACTGAATGGTCATCATTTCAATACAGTGTAAGTGGCAGTATATGATTTCTGAAGCTACATTGTTCAAGGGAACAGTGCTGTTTCCTCCTGGTTCATGTGGAGTACTGAGTTGCCAAGCAAGCAGTCCAACTGCCCCGAAGCCGCCATGCTGTGTGGCCCTCTCACAGAGAGACCACACGGAGGGGTCCTGAGAGATGCCGTCTGCTCCCAGCTCCTTCTATACCCCCAACTCTTCCAGCTCTAGCTTCTGTCTGAAACAGCTCCTGAGCTAGAACTGCCTAGCTCAGCCCCTCCCAAACTCCTCACCCACAGCTGAATCCCTGAATTTCAAGGTGATTTGTTGTAACCATAGCGATTGGCACATGCCCCTTCCTCCATCCTACCACTGAATCTGATTACTGCCCGTGCATTTCCAGCACCCAGGAAAACCTCAACTCTGTTCCTTTCTCCCCCTAGTTAATAGCAATGTGCCCTGGTTTCATCACATAAATGCTGTTAGAAAGATCACACCTCAGACCTGGTTTCCCCGAATAGGAAAATGGGATTAAGAATCGTTTCTCCACAGCACCAACTAAGAAGGCTCTACAGAATAAAAATCTATAATATTTATTTTATATACATAAAACACTCCACATTCTTCTGAGAAAGTTCACACACCATTTCATTTTAATCTTTACAACAGCTTTGTGAGGCAGCTGGAAAGACATAATTATCCCTCTTTCAGTTGAGGAAAATGATATCAAAAGAGCTTGAATGACTTGAGCGGGTCTAAGGAGCTTGCCGGGAGAAATATCAATAACCTCAGATATGCTGATGACACCACCCTTATGGCAGAAAGTGAGTGGCCTGGCGTGCTGCGATCATGGGGTCGCAAAGAGTCGGACACGACTGAGCGACTGAACTGAACTGAAGGAGCACATGGTTCCAGAGTCCAGATTTTCTGCTTTCTAGAGCCTGGCCCTGGACTGCATCATCTCATGAGATAACAGAGTCTCTAACCTGCTTTAGTTTCCTGTCCACTTATATCCTATCTTTGTTCCCTAAGAGTCTGCTCCATTTGCCTGCTGCCCCTAACCAACCTTCTCTCTGCCTTTAGCTCTACCAGCTTGGTACCGACTCAGCTGATTACAGGTTTATAGCATTTCAGTGGAGCACCACTCTCAAATTAACATGAGATGCACCCGCTTGGAAAGGGGTGTGGATGGTTTTGAATTATCCATGAGCAAATAAGAGTTTATATTTCACTGCCAAAGCCAGAATCCATTTAGAACTTCCCTCACTAACATATATTTTGGACTTCAACCAAACCAACCAAACCAATCTCTTGGAAATGAGAAATTCCCACTAGGGGAAGTTACCTAGCCCACTCCTTGAGACAATAGCCAGCTTGGGCCTTGACCTCCAGTACTGTGGCTTCAAAGCCAATATATGTCTTTTCACTCCTTGCATTGGGCACAGGGAAAAATCTTACAAAACTTCTGCTTGACACTTCCAGTGGGTACTGAACCATCACAAAATAAACCTGGCAGAGTCAAGGAAGGAACTTGAACCTCTTATGGGAATGTCCCATGCCTCAACACACTCAGAAGCCCAGGTAATATATGTTTAAGTATCAAATCTAGGGTGGTTCAAGGAAGAAGGTCCTGGAGTGCTGTTACTTAGTTCTCTTGCGTTTGTAAGGACTTAAAGAGCTCAGAGGTAGTTTCAAAGGGGTGAGTGAAAACCTGTTAGTGAACCTAAATTTTAGAAGTTGTAGGGGCCCAAAGTAAGTAAATACATGATTTCAGGGCAATCAGTCCTCTCCTGTTCCTTCTTTTGTAAAGGGATGAACTAGAAGTGGTCTGAAAAGCCAGCTCTACCACATTCGACTGTGATGTTCGGTAACGTTACTTAATCTTCCTGACCCCAACCTTCTACATCTGTAAAATGAGGATAATAGCTACATACAGAGGTTGTAGAGAGCATTACATTAGATACTATGTATGGAAAAGTATAGTCTTGCATCTTGAACTAAGTGGTTGAGAAATGTTATTTGCCTTTCACCAATTCCTTCCCCTTGCATTCTAACATTTTCTACTCTCTGATCAAATTTACCAGACGAATGCTTGATATTTTCTGATCCTAATCTAGTCAGAGAAGGTTACTGAGGTCGTAGTGCATAAACCATTCTGAGGGGCGAGGGTGAGTTGTAGGTAAATTGTGGTTTTAATGTTTGAGAAAGAGCTCATAACTAGTGGGGGTTTCCATTTTTTGGTGGCAAGATGCACAAGCATAGTTCTGCAGTAACACTCAGCTTCTCCACTCTTGGCAGTCTTGTGGCTGTTTTAAAAGCTTCTGTTTTCAGACGACCCTGTTACTGATTAGCAAAGTGTCATTTCTATTTTTAGTTCTACGAAGAGAAAGGCTAGTGAAATTTGCCCCACCTTACCATCTCCAAATGGGCAATATTACTGAATGATATTTAATGTCCTCAAAACATCTGTTGTTTTTTTTTTTAATAGTTCTAGATCCATACTGAAAGTGAAAGTTCATGGGAAATCCAGATGTCCAAAATCCAATTCCCAGGTGAATATTCCCCTTACAAAAACTTTTTCCTCTTTAGAACCAGAGCATTGGTCACAAGTATATTGATTGCAGAAGAGATTAAGCTGGAAAACATTGTTTCTAATAATGATGATGATGGTGTAAGAATTTGCACTTGCTGAATATTTTATAGTTCACAACAGCTTTCAATACTAGCATTTCTGTTAAGTCTCCCAACTACCTTTTGAAGTAGACCTGGAAGGAAATTTTATCCCCAAATGGTAGATGAGAAAATAAACTGTCTGAGAGCTAAGTGACTTACCCACCATCAAGGTGTGTTTCCTGAGACACCACACCCCAGGAAGATCTCTGGCTAAAGGTACAGAGTCAAGGAGTTTACCAGTTTCCAATTCCAATAATGCCTGAGCAGCACACTGTTCCATCCAAGATGGAAAGTGGATGCTTCAGCACTGCCCACTAGCCTACTCAGATGCTAGGTACAGATTGGGAGGAAGAACACAGGAGCCCCAGTGCTTATGAACTAGGGAGTTCAGGGTAAAAGTGGTGTATGAGTTTCCTCTTGCTGCTATAATGAATTACCATCACAGATGGCTTAAAACAACACAAAGCTGTTCCCTTACAGTTCTGCAAGCCAGAAGTCCAAAGTTGGTTTTTCTAGGCTTTAAATTCAAAGATGTTAGCAGAGAAGGTTCTTTCTGGAAGTTCTATGACAGTGAAAGTGTGAGTTGCTCAGTCATGTCTGACTCTGCCTGCTAGGCTCCTCTGTCCATGGAATTGCCAGACAAGAATACTGGAGTGGGTGGCCCTTCCCTTCTCCAGGGAAATCTTCCTGACTCAGGGATCAAATCTAAGTCTCCTGCATCACAAGCAGATTCTTTACTCTCTGAGCCACCAGGGAAGCTCTATAGGAGAAGGTGTTTCCTTGCCCCTCACAGCTTCTGGAGGCTATTCGTACTTTTTGGTCTCCCCCTCCATCTTCAAAGACCATCACCCTAATTTCTGCTCCCACTGTCACCTAGCCAGCTGTCTGACTCTAACTCTCCCACATCCCTCTTACAAAGACCTTTGTGCTCACATCAAACCCATCTGGATAATCCAAGATAGCCTTCCCATCGCAAGATCTTTAATGTAATCACACCTATAAAGTCTTTTTACCATGGAAGGTAACACAGTCACAGTTTTCTGGGATTAGGATATGGGCACCTTTGGGGCCATTATTCAACCCTACTACAGGTGACAAGGTGGCAGGTGGATGGCGGTAGCCGTTTTTTTACTGGTAAGTGCATCGCGCGCATGGCTGTGTTTGTCTGTCTGAAAGCCACACTCTTGGCTACCACCTGACGTGTAGAAGCCAAAATAGAACCCGTGTCTTCTGATTCCAAGTAAAGTGCTCTCTCAGGCACATCATGCTGGCCATTTCAAAACTATAGTTACATTCATTTTTTGGCAAATAGCTCACCCTGGTATAGATGGTAATTAATATTTGCATAATGCTGTAGAGGCTATAATGTCCTTTTTTATTTACATGAAGTCATTTAAATCCCTACAATAGCCCTCTGAGACTGTTATTATTAACACATTTTACATATGAAGAAGCTAAGGTCTAGGAGGGGTGAAGTGATTTGTCCAAGGTCACCCAGATGGTGAGGGCAAGACCACAATGTAAATTCAAAAAGTTCTACCATGTGCAGCTCTAAATGATGAATCCACACTTAAGTTCACTTTGCTAGAGGGGGAGTTTATCTTTTGGGGATACCATGAAGGCAACTGGGATCTCCATTGCTGTTGAGAGAAAATGAGTCAATAAATGTGAAAGTCGGGGAAGGCAATGGCACTCCACCCCAGTACTCTTGCCTGGAAAATCCAATGGACGGAGTACCTCGTGGGCTGCAGTCCATGGGGTTGCTAACAGTCGGACAGACTGAGCGACTTCACTTTCACTTTTCTCTTTCATGCATTGGAGAAGGAAATGGCAACCCACTCCAGTATTCTTGCCTGGAGAATCCCAGGGATGGGGGAGCCTGGTGGGATGCCATCTATGGGGTCACACAGAGTCGGACACGACTGAAGTGACTTAGCAGCAGCAGCCTCAAATGTGAAAGTGCTTTGTAGCAGTATGACTCACAACTTCAGAGAGTTATTGATGGCATTATTCTCATCATCATTCTTATCATCATCATCACCAAGTGCCCTGGAAATCAAGAGAATTCAACAGGTCAACACCTCTAATTGCTGTGTGTAAAACACTGACCCCAGCTGTCTCACCGTCCTGGGGGTGCTGGCTCCGGCTTCTGTGGTTTCTTGCTCACCATGCAGATGGGAGCTGTGCTCTGAATGGAAAAGCCAAGGTCCTGGGTCCCTGAAGCAAAAGAGGTTGACCCCTTGAGTGATGAAGTAAACATTCCCAGAAAAATTCACCTGGTGTGAAAGGACCCTAAGACCCGTCCAGATGCATGTGATATTTTGTAGCTTTCCTTGTTTTCCCCCCATCTTTCTTCCTTTTTTCAAGGAGCACATTCGCTCTGCATCTCCAGTGTGTCTGATTTGGTGGTGGGGGGGTGCGGGGAGGTCGTTGGTGGGGATACCGGAGCGAGATGCAGAGCACCACCGAGAGTCTCTCGGACTCCTGTCACCCCTCACCCCCACTTCCTCCCCTCGCCTTTTTTTAAAGAGCAACAACGAGCTTCTGAAATGTGCAGCTTCAAAACCAGACCAGAGGTCTAGTGAGAAGGAATAACCAAGGCGCCCTCCAAGTGTGGCTGAGCAGTCAGCCGGCCCCCACCTCATTTGAGTGAGACCGCCAAGAGCCCTCACGTGGCGCTCCGGCCACAGGACCGCAATTAGGAAACGCTCCCTGCCTCTCACAACGGCCACCCTCACCACGCAGTGGGGACGGAAGAGAGGCAGGTGCATTCAAATCGTCCTGGTTTGACCAAGGGAAATGAAGCACTAAAACAGCTTCGTCCCACAATGAGTCAAGATGGGGGCAGGGACGGGCCGCTGGAGCCCTCTGGCCCTTCTTGGGAACTAGCCCTGCTTCTGGAGGCTCAGCCCTGTGAGCCCAGTGTCTGGGGTGAGTCTCAGTTCTCGTGCTCTATGGCTGTGGGACCAGAGCCGCTGCACTTGCTTGGGGTCTTTCTTAACAACCGGTCCCACCCATGCACATAATTTCTTATCAGACAGTGTGTCTGGGTCCCCAACAACTGCCACTTCTGCCTGCTCCAACTCTGCCCACACCTCAGGCCTGTATCCCACCTCTTCCAAGAAGCCTTCCCTCATACCTCCGATAAATCTAGGAATCTCCTCTTCCTCAGAACCGTCTTTATCCCTTCTCTTATATACTTATGGATATCATTTCTTAAATGAAAATGCTTTCCCACCTATTAAGTCGGGTGCCCTGCTAAAACACTTTCATACTTGCTTCTTGATTTGCTGTTTAGTTCCATCTAATATTAGACAGAAACACCTTGAAGACAGAGATTGTGTGTGACTCATCCCTCCATGCCCCACCAGCCATTATGCTCTCAGTACATAGTTTTTAGGTTAATANCAGTCCATGGGGTTGCTAACAGTCGGACAGACTGAGCGACTTCACTTTCACTTTTCTCTTTCATGCATTGGAGAAGGAAATGGCAACCCACTCCAGTATTCTTGCCTGGAGAATCCCAGGGATGGGGGAGCCTGGTGGGATGCCATCTATGGGGTCACACAGAGTCGGACACGACTGAAGTGACTTAGCAGCAGCAGCAGCAAATGTGAAAGTGCTTTGTAGCAGTATGACTCACAACTTCAGAGAGTTATTGATGGCATTATTCTCATCATCATTCTTATCATCATCATCATCAAGTGCCCTGGAAATCAAGAGAATTCAACAGGTCAACACCTCTAATTGCTGTGTGTAAAACACTGACCCCAGCTGTCTCACCGTCCTGGGGGTGCTGGCTCCGGCTTCTGTGGTTTCTTGCTCACCATGCAGATGGGAGCTGTGCTCTGAATGGAAAAGCCAAGGTCCTGGGTCCCTGAAGCAAAAGAGGTTGACCCCTTGAGTGATGAAGTAAACATTCCCAGAAAAATTCACCTGGTGTGAAAGGACCCTAAGACCCGTCCAGATGCATGTGATATTTTGTAGCTTTCCTTGTTTTCCCCCCATCTTTCTTCCTTTTTTCAAGGAGCACATTCGCTCTGCATCTCCAGTGTGTCTGATTTGGTGGTGGGGGGGTGCGGGGAGGTCGTTGGTGGGGATACCGGAGCGAGATGCAGAGCACCACCGAGAGTCTCTCGGACTCCTGTCACCCCTCACCCCCACTTCCTCCCCTCGCCTTTTTTTAAAGAGCAACAACGAGCTTCTGAAATGTGCAGCTTCAAAACCAGACCAGAGGTCTAGTGAGAAGGAATAACCAAGGCGCCCTCCAAGTGTGGCTGAGCAGTCAGCCGGCCCCCACCTCATTTGAGTGAGACCGCCAAGAGCCCTCACGTGGCGCTCCGGCCACAGGACCGCAATTAGGAAACGCTCGCTGCCTCTCACAACGGCCACCCTCACCACGCAGTGGGGACGGAAGAGAGGCAGGTGCATTCAAATCGTCCTGGTTTGACCAAGGGAAATGAAGCACTAAAACAGCTTCGTCCCACAATGAGTCAAGATGGGGGCAGGGACGGGCCGCTGGAGCCCTCTGGCCCTTCTTGGGAACTAGCCCTGCTTCTGGAGGCTCAGCCCTGTGAGCCCAGTGTCTGGGGTGAGTCTCAGTTCTCGTGCTCTATGGCTGTGGGACCAGAGCCGCTGCACTTGCTTGGGGTCTTTCTTAACAACCGGTCCCACCCGTGCACATAATTTCTTATCAGACAGTGTGTCTGGGTCCCCAACAACTGCCACTTCTGCCTGCTCCAACTCTGCCCACACCTCAGGCCTGTATCCCACCTCTTCCAAGAAGCCTTCCCTCATACCTCCGATAAATCTAGGAATCTCCTCTTCCTCAGAACCGTCTTTATCCCTTCTCTTATATACTTATGGATATCATTTCTTAAATGAAAATGCTTTCCCACCTATTAAGTCGGGTGCCCTGCTAAAACACTTTCATACTTGCTTCTTGATTTGCTGTTTAGTTCCATCTAATATTAGACAGAAACACCTTGAAGACAGAGATTGTGTGTGACTCATCCCTCCATGCCCCACCAGCCATTATGCTCTCAGTACATAGTTTTTAGGTTAATAACTTCAGAAAATTATTTGAAAAAAATTGTAAATCAATAGCAACTTTGTCATCAACTTGGAGAAGGAAATAGCAACCCACTCCAGTATCCTTGCCTGGAAAATCCCATGGACAAAGAAACCTGGTAGGCTATAGTCCATGGGGTCGCAAAGAGTCGGACACGACTGAGCGACTTCACTTCACTTTTGTCATGAGCTTGGAATGAAGGCATGGATCCATATCTCACTCGAAGAAGCCAGAGTGACCTGCCCTGAGAACCTGCCCTGCAGGAGCCCTTTCTGCTTAAGGGACTCTGGGTCTGAGAGGGAACACAGGATACACTCATGATCTACCTTGGGGCTTCGTCTTTTTCAGTGCCAAACATCTTCCAAGGAACGCTCAATAGATTTGAGAGTGTTAAGTACCATTGATATCCTGAGGTCTCCTTCCTAAGCTCCATCTCCTCTCCCACCCATGGTATTTGTCTTCCCAAATGCCCCTGGAATCTCCAGTGGGGTGTTTTTGCAAAAGCTTAAAACAGCAAGCTTGAAAGAGAATTCCCTTTCCCCACCTCTCTTTCGAACTTTACTAAACCTGCTCTATATCCTTGGTGTTCAGTCTCAGTTATGAGCATCATTTTCACTCCACCCTCTAGAGCTAGAAGTCACAAGGTCATCTTCAGACATGTCCTTTCCTCTCTCTACACAAACCAGTCATCATACCCCTCGGAGTTCAACTCAGGAACTTAATACCCCTCATTCATCCTGCTTTTCCGTCCACAATGTCTTGGGCTCAAGTCCTCATTAGTTTTCAGCAGGACCACTGAAATAGCTGCTCCCTGTCCTCCATGTCTCCTTAGGTTATCTTCTCAAAAAGCAAGTCTATCCAAGACATGTTTCAGCTTAAGATTCCAGGTTGATGATCCACTGCCTATAATATTGAGACAAAATTCCTAGATGGGAGGACATAACACCCTTTACAATCTGACCCCAGACTTCATTTCCTGCCTCCTCACCTCACGTAGCTGCCCTGAACTTCTTACCCCAACATACTGATGTCTTTCACAATATGGGGCTTTTGCACACGCTGTTCTTCTTTTCTGGAACGTATCTCTTCCCCTCTCTGATAGGAAAACTCAGTCATATGTCATGACCCAACTCTCATTTCACCATATCTATGAGGTCACCCCTCATTCCTTCCAGGCAAAACTATTTGCTCTATCTTGATCTCCCACAGCCCTTGTTTATATCTCCACAATAACGCTTACCACGCTCTACTGTAATTTTCCTGTTCAAGTGTCAATCACTCCATTATACTTTAAGATCCAGGAGATTGAGAATCTGCACTTATTAACTGTTGATATCCTCCGGGTCTAGCCTAAGATCTGGTCATAGTGGGTCCTCAGAAAAATAAAAAAGTGAATAAGTCACTGAATATACTCAAAGTTTACCTGCGTGAAGAATATTCCCAAGCGTGAGCCTGGCTCTGGATGCCACTCCCAGCTCTGTTGTTAATGGTTGAAGGAAGGTGGCCTTTGAAGTCAGTTATGCATGCATGCATGCTAAGTCGCTTCAGTCATATCTGACCCTTTGCGACCCTATGAACTGTAACGCACCAGGCTCCTCTGTCCATGGGATTCTCCAGGCAAGAAGACTGAAGTGGGTTGCCATGCTCTCCTCCAGGGGATCTTCCCAACCCAGGGATCGAACCTGCATTGGCAGGTGGATTTTTTACCACTGAGCCACCAGGGAAGCCCCACAGTGAGTCATACTGGTATTCAAATCTCTCCTGTATAGCTTACTAGCTGTGTGATCGCAGGCAAACAATTCCCAACTCGGTGCTTTAGTTTTCTCATCTCCAAATGGGAATGCCAACTACCTTACCACAGTGTCATGAATTGGATAAGAGGTTGAATATGTTAAGTGTGTGGCACAAAATCTCTTACCTAACAAGCAGCCATAATTATGACAATGAATGAACTGCAGTGGCCCTGAGTCAAGTCTTCCTCTCTTAGCTCCCTGGAAACTTCTTATATAAAATGAAGGTATAGACTATTATCTTTGAAGTTTCTGCAAACTGTAAGACTTGACTGTCATACACATTGACTTTACCACGTTGTCCACTATAAGACTTTACCATAGTCCAGCATCACTTTATTCAGCCCTGAAACTTAACCTGACCATTAAGATGAATTCTAATAGTTTCTTGGGCATAAGTTTTGCTCATTGTTACCAAATTCATCAACCATCCTGGAGCTCTTAAGGGCACAAAGTAGTGCCTCTGCTCAGCTGAAAAACCTGGCTCAGAGCTGGGAGCTGATAAGGTACTGCAGTTGACTCAGTAGCAGCCATAGCAGGGAGGAATCTGTCTCTGTGGGGTCAGCCCTGATAATAGGGACAGGACAGTGCAGAGTCCCGATCACATACTGTGCTTCTCACTTACATGACTTTAGGGACCTATTTCACAATCCTATGTTTGTCCCCCAGCTCATGCTTATTAATGTCCTGTTAACATCTTAATCTAAACTGTGGCCACTGCATTTCACACAAGGAACACACAGGCTGCTGCTGCTAAGTCACTTCAGTCGTGCCTGACTCTGTGTGACCCCATAGACGGCATCCCACCAGGCTCCCCCATCCCTGGGATTCTCCAGGCAAGAATACTGGAGTGGGTTGCCATTTCCATCTCCAATGCATGAAAGAGAAAAGTGAAAGTGAAGTCGCTCAGTCTGTCCGACTGTTAGCGACCCCATGGACTGCAGCCCACGAGGCTACTCCGTCCATTGGATTTTCCAGGCAAGAGTACTGGGGTGGGGTGCCATTGCCTTCCCCAGAACACACAGGAGTCTCTTTAAATTCCTTTCGATTCTCCCAGACAGGAGGTGTCTTTCCCCCACAGCTGCACATATAAAATTTATTTTTGACGTCGTAATATGATTATTTTTGTTTTCGTAAAGTCCTGGAGTTAAAAAGAAAAATATCTAGTTGAGTTTCTCTCCCCAACATTTAAAACAGGGAAAATAGCCAATTGTTTGGAAGCCAGTTGTTTGGAGTAAGATTTGAGGTTTCAGTGAGTGAAATAATTAGGCACTTCTAAAGAATAAAGCAGCAAAGCACTATGGGAAAGCAGCACACTCGGGCCATTCAGCAGACCTTGGGCATCTTTCCCACTCCTGGGAAATAAATATCTCCAGAGTCACCCAGGGTAGGGAAGGAGTACGAGGGGTGGGATCAGTCAGACCTGGATTTAACCTCATCCCTCCCACTTGCCAGTCGTGAGACTCAAGCAATGTCTTCTCTTTTAAAAATGCTATTTATCTGTTTTGGGGTGTGCTAGGTCTTTGCTGCCACACGGGCTTTTTCTCTACTTGCAGCGCGTAGGGGCCACTTTCTAGTTGCTGTGTGCAGGCTTCTGATTGCTGTGGCTTCTCTTGCTGTGGAACACGGGCTCCAGGCTGTGTGGGCTTCAATAGTCACGATCCACTGGCTTAGTTGTTCTGCAACATGTGGGATCTTCCTGGACCAGGGATTGAATCCGTGTCTCCCAAACTGGCAGCCAGATTCTTTACTAATGAGCTAGGGAAGCTGCAATTTCTTCAATTCTATGAAACTCAGTTTCCTCGTGTAAAACAAAGATAATAATAGTATATACATCATTTATCTTTTTACCCTACAAAGGAATTAAGACAGTTCGCACTGATGCTTCTAATATATCAAAGTAAAGAAAGAAAGATAGTGCTAAGTAATGTCCAACTCTTACAACCACATGGACTGTAGCTCAGCAGGCTCTTCTGTCCATGGGATTCTCCAGGCAAGAATGCTGGAGTGGGTTGCCATTTTCTTCTCCAGGGGATCTTCCCGACCCAGGAATCAAACCCAGGTCTCCCGCATTGCAGGCAGATTCTTTATCCACTGAGTTACGTGGGAAGCCCTATACCAAAGTAAAATTAACATTTTTTTTTAATGGCAAAAAAAAAAAAAGGGAACTGGACAAAGTAATGGTGCTGGAGTAACAAACTGGACTCAAGAAATCAGGTTGACTTACAAAATGGTACAAAATCCTGTGGTCACAATATAGGGATATAAGAAGTTTCAGTGGTTGTAAGGTAAGCTGTAATTCCAGAAAAGACCAGTTTTTCCTGATTGAAAAACCAAAGAAATTGTTTATCTTATGGCAAATGAGCACCAGGAGACAGCACCTCACTTCCCTCCGTTCTACAGCAGTTATTTCACTGTGTGATCCTGTACAAATCACATTATCACTCTGAGCCCCCATCTCCTTATTTGCACGTACTGAAGGATGGATGAAAGGAACTCCAAAGGCCTTTCTAGCCCCTGTATTTTATGACTTGATTGTGTTCTACAAAATGTCTACAGCTTTCTCCTCCACGAATTTGCAACTTATGTGACATTCTTATTGGAATTCATCAATCTGCTCTAACAAAACTATTTCTTTGCTTGTAGAGGTAGGTTTATTTCCTGTTAACCCTGTCATGGGCCTCAAGACAGAACCTAGGAACCAACATTCTCAGTGTAATAACCACTTGTTATTCAAATAAATCTTACAATGGAATCATGAAAAGCAATTAATGCTAACTTGGGCAGATCTGGATTTATTCAGAGTAGAGGTATTTTGTTCTCAGCTTTTTCTTCAGTCTCAATTTCTAATTCTGTCCACGTGTGTGCATGCATAATCAGTCGTGTCTGACCCTTTGCGACCCGAAGGACCATAGTCTACCAGGCCCCTCTGTCCATGGAATTTTCCAAACAAGAATACTGAAGAAGATTGCCATTTCTTACTCTTACTTCCTGACTCAGGGATCAAACCTATGTCTCTTGTGTCTCCTGCCTTGGCAGGTAGATTCTTTGCCACTGTGTCACCTGGGAAACCTGTTCTGTTATATATTTGATACAGTTTCTTTTTCTTATTGTGTTTGTTTTCAATGGGAATTCCAGAGTCTTAGTAACAGGAAGAGAGAGAAACGGGAAGCAGCTGATGAAGGAGCTACATATATATTCTGTTCATGAGAATTGGTTGCTCAGACGTGACTCTGGGCTGAAGCTTTAGCCATAGATTTGTGTTCTGTTGGTATAAAATTCTACTGGAGAGACTAACAAGAACTCAACTGAATTGGCTTTGATTTGGGTGGGTGGATTGGATGGAGAGGAGAGATGTTTTAGACAATAAGAAAAGTGTCTTCTCTATAATGTGTCCCATTCACCACTTTCTTTGTGTCTCTTCTGGGCCTGCCCTCCTACAAATCTGCTCCTAAGGAAAACTTACATCTCCCACCTGCCACCTTCCCTCCCACTATTTCCTTCATGCACCCTACATTCCTTCATGTAGGATGCCCATGATTGTCCTTCAGAAAGGGTAACTCACCCAGGCACACATAGCCACAAAGAGACAGAGCTGAGGTCCAACTTCTAGTCTGGATCACCTACAACCCAGCAAGTTGATCTTCACTGATAAACTGAACCCCCAATACAAATTTGTACTAAACTATCATGTAAAGACTTTCTCAATTTCTCTATTAAAATGTCATGTGTACATGTATCTCAGTCCTTCAAATATACTAGTGGCCCCCAAAGTGGCTTGAACATTAGACTGAGAATTTTTTTTAAACTCTTAAGGCCTCTGATTTACTCCAGAATGAGTTAAATCAGAACTTCTCTGGGGCTAGGATACAGTCCTCAATAGTTTCATAAGCTCCCCAGGAGATCCTATGGAGCAAATTTATACCACTGCTGTAAGTTAGTATAGCTCAGCCCTGCGTTATAATTACTATGATTATAAACTGTAAGCTACTGGAGAGCAGAAATCTTATTTTATTCAAATTTGTGTCTTCCCAGCACCAAAATAAAAGTAGTAGCTCGATAAATATTATTAAATAATTGCATCTGTCCAATTTAGGTTCTATTAATTTAAACAAACATGGACAAATTAACCAAAGTCCAAATGGCGGGATTGGATATGCCTGATATTTTGGAATGTTCCCTGAAGTGGAAAAGGCCAATGAAATGTGACGGCAAATAGAGGACTCTGATAAGGTATTTAATATTTTTTTTCCAATCACAATAAAAAGTAAAATAAGAATGGCTACTCTGTTTTTAATCTGTACTAAAGAAATGGGATTCCCTGGTGGCTCAGATGATAGAGAATCTGCCTGCAATGTAGGAGACCTGGGTTCAATCCCTGGGTCAGGAAGATCCTCTGGAAAAGGGAATGGCTACTCACTCTAGTATTCTTACCTGGAGAATTCTGTAAACAAAGGAGTTTGGCAGGCTACAGTCCATGGGATCACAAAGAGACACAGCTGAGCGACTAACACTTTCTTTAAATGTAATGGGTCTGGGCTGCCACAGAAATTGAGTGGATTAGACCTTAGGAACCAACTCCTGATGATCCCAAAAGGAAAATTCTAGAATGCTGACCAAAGAAGTCCACAGAATCATATTTTCAGGAGAGGTTTAAGAAAGGATGAGACCACATGTCACTCTCAGTTCTTAACTGAATAAAACTTCCACTATGAACTACAAAGAAAATTTTATGTTTTCAAGCTGGCAATGTGGTGAGTTTCTGATTCTTTGGGGTCCAGGCTATAAATTCAGGCTTACAGATTGTTCAGAAGAGGACAGTTCGAGAAAGCAAAAGGCAGATTGTCCAATCTGGCTGCTCCATGTGCCAGGAGTTATTAATTATGTCTGTTCTAATAAAAAGAGCTGGGAAGCAGCAAACTCAAAACATGCAGGGAAAACAAGACAAAATGAGATGGTGCTTTGCCTTAATGAGAGGAAGCAAGAGGCAGCAGCTAGAGTCCAGGCTCAGCAAACAGGGTACAAATCTTGCCAGCAACAGACTTTAGCTGCAACTGGGCATGATCACCACAGTAGCTACAGAGGCCACGGAATCCTGAGTGGCTTGCCAACATCTGTCTGGTAACCAAAAAGATCATCTGATTTTCTGTGCTTTTCTGGAATGGGTGAGGGATGATTCGAGGAGTCATTGAAAGGATCAGACGAGTTAGGATTTGCTGTTCTGTGGATCATAAATTATCAGAGTTGGAAGAGACATCTACAGATAAAATAAATAATCCAATCGTACTCATTACTATACATGAAGAAACCGACTTCTAGAGAAGTTGAAGGACATAACTCAGGTCACCCAACAATGGATGACCAGAGCTAGACTTTTTCCCAGTCCTCTTCTTGTTGGTTAATGGTGGGTTCCCCTTCTTCCTCCCTAAGAAACTAGCTTTTCTTAAACTTGTACCAACCCCTTAAATAGCCAGCAGCCTCAGTCATGCATCTGCCTCAGTGTGTTAGCGTCCATCCTTGATGTGGCCCTGAATCAGCCCTGTTTGGTTGGTGGGCATCTCCCTCTCTTCCTAGAACTCATCTCACAGTCAGAAGCCCAGAAATTCAGACTTTGGGATGTCTTTCTAAGAGTTTCAATGCTGCCTTAGAGTTCTCTAAGACCAAAATCTTAGACAGTAGGATTCCTCTCTGATCCACTGGACTCTGAGCATACTGAGGCCAGAAACTAGGGCTTATTCATCTTTATATCTTGCTTGTCACTCAGAAGGTGCTCAGTAAATTTTAATTAATTAAAAGTCCCAACACTTAAAGGGACAACTTTACAAACTGGAACTCAGATGAGAGCAAATAGAACTATGAAAATATGAATGCGATAAGGGATAGATTTAAAACAAAATGTTCTCTAAGACCAAAATCTTAGACAGTAGGATTCCTCTCTGATCCACTGGACTCTGAGCATACTGAGGCCAGAAACTAGGGCTTATTCATCTTTATATCTTGCTTGTCACTCAGAAGGTGCTCAGTAAATTTTAATTAATTAAAAGTCCCAACACTTAAAGGGACAACTTTACAAACTGGAACTCAGATGAGAGCAAATAGAACTATGAAAATATGAATGCGATAAGGGATAGATTTAAAACAAAATATCCAACTTGAAGAAGAAAATACCACTGGGGAACTAATTTACCATCTTCCAATAGGCAATGGGCTATCTTGGGAAAGATGAGAAATGAGAAGCTATGGAGAAGGACTTCAGATTACTAGAAACAGCATTTTTCAGGGGAAAGAAGTCATCGTCCCATCTCTAGTGAGGACTATCTCCTGGCAGAAAATCGAAGGGAAGAGAAAATCAGCAAGGGGTGGAGCTTGACCCATGACTTCTAACTCTAAGGATCCTTGGCCACCTTGGAATAGGATATTTGGTGGCACTTCGGTTGGAGGAAACCTTGAAGGTAAGGAATATGCATCTGTAGTGAGCTTAACTGGAGACCATGATAGAAAAAATTTGAGTTTGAGGTAGGACAAGCATGCCTGGCTCTCCTAAGATCCCTCTTTCTATAGCAATGCTGGTTATTGAATGCTTCTACTTGCCAAGCACTGTATTATAACTTTAGTCTGACTGACAATAGTTCCAATACAGCAACAATCAAGCTGTATTGGAAGCCCCATTTCATACAAGTTCAACTTGAAAAAAAAATAAAGGAAATTGATTTTAAAAAACATGCTGGCAAGGTTTCTGTGAAACTGGCACACTCGTGCATGGAACACAAATTGACTACAAATTGAAACAATCCTTTTGGAGAGCCATTTGGCAATACTTTTCAAGAGCCATAAAACTCATCTAATAATCCCACTCTGAGGGATTTATCCTAAGGAAAATAACTCCCAAAAAGAAAAGAAAAACTGTATGTTCAAAGTCCTTTATAATATGAAAACCTGGAAAGAACCCAAATTCTCCACAGTTTGGGAATGCTTAAATAATTTATGATATATTAACTCCGTGGAAAATTATGTAGCCATTAAAATGAAAAATGGCAGGACTTTGTGACAACATGAAAGGCATGTAACAAATAATGTTCAAGGATAAGAGTGGAACGCAGAATTGTACATGTGCTCTGATTATGACTGTAAAAATACTTATGGCTAGAAATGGAAAGGGACAACAGAGGAATATAAAAGAGGTATTTTGTTTTATGAGATTTTGTATATCATCATTGTTCGTATATTAAAAAAAAAAAAAAAGAATACAGAGAAGAACTCTTGCCCAAGCTAAGGAAACTAGAGAATAATTGCATAACAGTTAAAAAGTATTACAGTTGCTGGTCTAGCACTCTTGTTTTATAGGTAAAAAACTGAAATACTGAAAAAGTAGCTAGTCTGTCCCACAAGTTTAGTGGCTGAGCCTGGTCTAGAACAGAAGCCCAAGGCGAGGATCCCTAGATGATTACGTTCCAGACTGGTACGTTGTGGAAACATGGAGAAGAGGGCAAGAGGAAAGATAGGGTTGCCTGTCATAACAATTCTCAGATGTGGGTAGTAACACCATAACTTCATCCTCTCTCTGATGAAAATCACCTAGCATTCACTCAGTAAGTACATAATGATTCTGCAGCGGGAGGTCTGTTTTTCTGTCTTTAAAGGCCATCTCCTCTCTGTCCTCATTACCATTTCCTGAGGTCAAGGTCTCATTAATCACTTTGTAAACACTTTGTGGGCACCTGTTATGTCCCAGGTGCTGTGCTAAGCCTGGAGACATAGTGGTAAGACACACATAGCTCTGGATCTGGTGGTGCTCTTATGTTAGGATTGGAGACTGACAATTCACATGCAAACAAGTAAATAAGATGATTTAATACAGTAGTAAGTACAATTAAAAAAAAAACAACAAGAATTTGTGATGAAGAGAGGTTAGTAGACAGGTATGGAGTTTAGAAGGGGGTTCCAGGGTAGCTTAGCTGGTAAAAAATCCACCTGCAATGCAGGAGACCTCAGTTCAATTCCTGGGTCAGGAAGATCCTCTGGCGAAGGGATAGGCTACCCACTCCAGTATTCTTGGGCTTTGCTGGTGGTTCAGAAGGTAAAGAAAGTACCTGCAATGTGGGACACCTGGGTTTGATCCCTGGGTTGGGAAGATCCCCAGGAGGAGGACATGGCAACACATTCCAATATTCTTACCTGGAGAATCCCAAAGGAAAGAGGAGCCTAGCAGGCTACAGTCCCCGGGAGTCACGAAGGGTCAGACACAACTGAGCAACTCAGCACAGCACACAGCACACGGAGTATAGAGTACTTCCCTGGTGGCTCGGTGATAAAGAATCTGCCTGTCAATGTAGGAGACACGAGACATGTGGGTTTGGTCCCTGGGTTGGGAAGATCCTCTGGAGAAGGAAATTTCAACTCACTCCAGCATTTTCGCCTGGGAAATACTATACCATGGACAGAGGAGCCCAGCAGGCTCCAGGCCATGGGGCCGCGAAAGTGTTGCATGTGACTGAGGCTAGACAGCTGCAATGGAGTATGGGGGACTGTAAAGGAGGCGACACGATCTAAGGTATATGTCTGAAGTCTCACCATCTGCCTCCATTGTTCTAGGGCCATTACAATTGTTCCCGCAGAAGTCTCTGTCTCTGGCCAAAGAAGTCTTAGTAAAATGTCTAAAATCAAGCTCCAGTAGCAGGCACAGCTCCTGAGATCTCCACCCGAGGCTCCGAATCAGTTTCTCCACAGGCCAAGCCCATCCCACCCCCCAGCCCCCACACAGCTCTTCCAGAGCCCCGAGATGCTCACTGTCCTCCAGGCACACTGCCCATTCCTTTGAGGTGGGCACTGGCACAGACGGCTCTCACTGTGATCTCCGCCCTCCCCCTGCTTTATGGAACTCTTTTCCCTTCCTTTAAGGTTTTGTTTGAATGTCTCTTCTCAAAAGTCTTCTCTCATTCTTCCATGCAGAGCCAATTAGTCACTGCCTTCCATGTGCCCATTATGCATTTTGTTCACAGTTGTATTATATCAAATAGGTTTGTAATTATTTGTGTGTGTGTCTGTGTGTGTGTGTATGGCAAGCAGGGGCCATGTCTTAGTTATACTTTTCTATCCAGAACCTAGTAGGGCTGGGCACCTAGTACTAGTGGCTACTTAGCAAATGGGTTTGTAGATAGATCATTGGGTGGAAGGGAGGGTAGGTGGATGAAAGGATTACTAAATGGATAAATACAAGCTACCGCCCCCGCTCCCCTCGTTTTAAAAACAGGACAATTCTGATCTGGTTTGCCATCTGTGAAATGAAGAATCAGACTGGGTGATTCTAAAGGTTACATCCACCTCTAATGTTCCAGGTTCTGAGAGTTCATAAATCACGTCTGGTTATTGTCAATGAAATCAGAAAGCCTTCTTGGCTTGACTGCTTGAGAGAACACAAAGGGCTCCCAGGTTCATGATTAAGGGTCATGAAGCCCATGGAGCTCTGCTGCACTGGGGTAAATAAAGCCTGGGCATGGGCTGGGTGCCTCCTGTCCCAGTTGGCAACACTCATCACACCTTGACATACCTGCTGAGGCGAAGAAGCCTCAAGCAGAACAGGTTTTGAGCTGGCTCAGCAATGGCACAGCTAAACATGCCTGTAAATTTCCAGGGCTGAGCAAGGGCCTGGAGAAGTGAGCATGGGCCGCTATGTTACTCAGAGATGGGGGCTATTTTTGCTTACCCCATCATCTGTGGGTGCCATTGTCAGGACAGACTTGAGTAGATTTAGGTCAGAGATGAGGATAGAAATAATTCCCAACTCAGCTTCTGATGCAGGAGAAAAGAGTGAGGACACACATTCCCTCCCTATCAGGCTGGAAGCGAAGGTGACCAGAGATTCAGTTCAAGCCAGAGAGCCTGTTTGGGTAGCAGCCACACGCTTAGCCTTTGGCCAGGATCACTGGAGAAGGCAGGGAGGGATGAAATGGGTCCTGCCTTCAAGAAGTTTATACTTGAGTGAGGGAGACCAGTAGTGTACTTCAGATGAGAGAGGTAAGTTCTTTGGGAAGCAGAGAGAAAAGGAAGTTCATATGGATGAAGGTTAGAAAAGGAAGGAAGGAATACTTCAAAGGAGATGTAAGTAACAGACAGAAAGGGCATCAGTCAACCATGTCCGTCAGAAAGGGTGCTCAAACAAGGCATGGAGGGGTCGGAGTCAGGGCAGTGGAGGAAGGTGGGCAGTGTGCTTGGCTACAGCAGAGGTGTCCAAGAGAAGGAAGGGGGTTTCACTACACTGGAGGAGGTGGGGCAGAGGAGCCAGCCGTGTCTTAGACACAAGCATAAACAACATTTACCCAGTGCCGGTTTTTGCCAGGTCCTGTTCCTACCTTTGAGTGTCAGTTCCCAAGGTTTAGAATGCATCCTGGAGGCAGCGGGGACCAGAGAGGATCCTGAGTGGGATAATATGGAGAGCCTTGCTCTTCCCCACACAACCTCTGTAATCCATTCCTGGGAGATTATGTAATCAATTACTATTTATCATCAACACAATACTTTTACAGGGAATATCAGGATGTACACACACACACAGCTCTGGGAATAAGTCTCCTGGAGCTAAAAAGATGGGATAGAAGGCCAGATGTCAAAAGTACTTTCCTGTTCACTGTAACAGCAGGAATTGGGGCTCTCAGATCCTAGGACTGATCTCCTGTGACATTTCCTCCTTCACTCTGGACGGCAACAGAGATCTCAGCCGTCTGGTCGCTCATGTGCAAACAGCCGATTTCCAGGCCCAGGATCAAAGGCAGGAGAGAGCACAGGTGGAAAAAACACTTCTAAACCCAAAGAGCAGCTCAGTTTAAAGGGATTGAGTCCTACCTTTCAAAAATGCAATCAACATTAAAATCATTCATTTCCTTCTTCCCTCTTCCTATACAGGGAGGGACTTTACCATAAGTTAATTTGGAAGTTAAGTGAGTACAAACTCACTTTTGAAAGTACCCAAGAGGCAGAAATAGGGATGAAACTCTGCGTATTATAGGAGTCAGCTTTAGCCCCAGGATGTGTGGGTTCTACGTCAAGTCTAACCCTTCACAGCCAAAAGACTGGCAGAGTCATGCTCCCTCTTGGGTCCTCAGTTTTCTTTTATGAGAATCCAGGGAATTAAGAATGTTATATTTGTGGTCCCTGTCAGAACTAATGAACTATGAATTGAATTTTTTCAGATGCTAAACTGGCCAGTTCAATGAATCAGATTCTCTTTTATCCTGATGTTCACGAGGAAAAAAAGAATTGGTAAAACAATAACTTATACCAGATACTGTGCTGATATGCTTATCATTTCACCGACCAACAAACTGATATTCAGGATGAAATGACTCAACGAAACCACAACAGCAATTCCGATGGCCTGGTGGGGAATTAGGACAGAAGCAGCCCATATTCTCACACCTTCTGCATTTGCACCCAGAATCTCAGAAAATCAGGTTATGATCTTAATGGTAATAATGAATGATAATATTGAATGCTAATAGATCTTAAAATATCCTATGAATTATCAAAGAAAGCTTAAATCATACCAGTATATGATTTTAGTGTTTAGCAAAGTGTGTTGCAATTTATTGTTTGGAGACCAAGTATCAGTAAATGATATAGATGGCAACAACATGAACCAGAATTTTCCACTGCCTAGCCACCTTAGGTAAACAGGACTTTACTGTGGCATCAAAACAATATTAGCCTCTAAGGACTATATTCTGGGAGTCTCTGGCTTGCCAACTGTCCAGCAATGGGTCAGCTGCAGACTCACTGTCCACTCCAGCTGGGTATTACTGGGATTCAATCAGTCTCCACTTCAGAAATCATGGGCGGTGTTTCCATGGAGCTCTGCCCGAAAAGAGGTGATCTAAATCTTGCATGAGAGATGTACATCAATAGGGAGCTTTGCCTAGAACACTGTGACCTAAAAAATCATATTAAGGAACTCAGAATGCAGAGTCAGTTTCAGAGACACCAGGTGACCTTGTGCAAGGCACCTTGTAGATTGCCTCGCTGGCTGGACTCCCCTAATGAATGGTGACTGCCTCTGTGAGCACCTGGGTTAGTGGCAAGCCCCTGCCAGGGGCAAACATTCTGATTTTCACTGCCCTGTTTTTTAAAGGCAGCCTGCTTCTTCTATTAATCATCTTGCTGTTTGTTTGTTCTGGGAAGGCAAGCACTGATTCACAAAGGGAAATATCTCTTAGTGGTTAGACTGGAACGGTATCTTTGCCGTGTGCTTTTGAAGATCCTGCTTGTTTTATTTTTCAAATCGCTTAAATAAAGATGTAAATGATACATTTCGTGTGGAATTTAGGGCCAAGAAGGGTTTGGTCCCCCTTCCCAATCCATACATAACTATTCTTCCTTTACTGGATGAAAAGTACTGTATAATACTGCAAAGTTCCCTCTTTGTCTAAGCTGCTGGGAGGCTCAAAAATCACATTCTATGCTTCAGTAAAGTTATTGTAATTCTGAGTTCTCTTCCTCTTCACGGTCCTCTTCTTTCCAGGTCTTAATCTTTTATCTGTTTTCTAATGCGGTTGTTACCTCTATATCATATGAGCTATTTCAGATATTTTTTTGGAAGTGCCATGCAAATAAATCAATAATGTGAGTTAATGTGTCTCACGAGTGCTTTCCAGATGAAGAAATTGAGGAGACGAATGCTTGTTCTATGGTGAAGTCTAAAATTTTCATTTCTAACACAGATTCATCATCATTAATGTTTAAAAGCTTATATGTAGTGACAACTATGAACCTTTGCACAGTGTTTACCGTTTATGAGGCAAATGCCTTCACACGTGTGCTGTCTTTTTAAATTGGTGTTCTCCCTTTATAGATGAAAAAGTGAGGTTTGGAGAGATTAAGCGGATTGCCAGGAGTCATGAGTTAGTAACCTCTGGTCTTCTGACCATCAGCCAGGTCTTTTGTTAGTCCCTGTTCCCCATCTTGTCTCTCACTAGCTTCTCATTTAAACCAGCATTCTTCACATTATCTTCAAACACATTGTTCAGATGTTTTTAATGGGTTGATCAGATTGAAATAAAAGGTCATCTTAGTGGCTGTTTCTCTCACTGAGGTGGTCTGCAGACAGTCTGGAAACCGCTGATTTAAGGTCTAAAGGGTCAAGCTTGGAATGACCCTTCTAGAAAATCTGAATTCCCTCCTGTCATGCCTGGGGTTCCATGCTTCAGTTTAACTGACACATCATGTGCAATCATGTTTGAGGTGTAAAGAAAAAATGGGAAAATGTGATTTTTTAACATGGTTTTCTCTTCCTAGAAGTTATTTTAAATACCTCTCGGGCTCCCCCGTCCCTGAGTGGCCCATAGAATACCAGATCCACAGACGGCTGGGGCAGTCATGGAGAATGACTCATTGCTTCCGAGGGCTGGTTGGTATGGAAACATATGATATCCTTTACACTCATAACCTCACGGTCAAGTTGGTCCACCAAGTGGGTCAGCCAGACAACCTGCTTTAATGTCTCCTTAAAAAGTAGGTAGTTACTGCTTTTGAATTTTTGTTTCCTCCCACTTCAGGCCACCCACCCACTACCAACTGCAAGTTGAAGAGCTTTGGGAGTAGTTTGTCCAGAAGGGCCACTGTGCCTAGAACCTTCTGGGAGGCCGAGCGCCCGAAAAGAGGTGTGTATCCAACACTTTTCTTTCTGATCTCCTTCTCCAGGCTTGGCTGGACCCTATAGGCCTCAGATCCTGCCCACAGTCTGGGGGCTGGAAAGGCTAATCTCAAAGGGCTAGAAATGAGTCAGTTTCCACACAGCTTCAGGCGTGTGGCTTCCTGAAGCCCAGACGAGGAAGCTCTGAATTTCAAAGAGCAATTTTTTTTTCTTTGCATACTATATCCGGAACTGAAACCACCAATTCATTTCACTTAAGATCTCACACTATACTCAGATTATCAATAACATTCCAGAGATAAGATACCCAGGCTTCATGAACCGAGTCTTTCTGTCTCTCACTCTCTTTTCTCTTAGTACTGCTGTTGGTCTCTTCCTTTTCTTTTGTTCAGTCCTGACAACACAGAATTTAGAGGCCTTTGTGTCCTTCACAGGTGTTTATGATGGTTTGTCCCTGCCCATAGCTTTCTGCTTTCCCTTGCAAGTCAGCTTGACTGGGTATGAGTTAAGGTCCTAGGTTCCATGTCTCATTCCAGGGGGGCAACTGACTTTGTGACTTTGCTGAGAGCTTCCACACAGAGGTCATCTCACTAACCTGGGAAAGCAGTTAAAAGATGGAGTGTATGGAGAGATATAAGCAAACTTCAAGAAACAGGAAATCGATGGAAAATGTACACAATGGTAATGCCTCCTAATGTCAACTGATACATCAACCTGTTAGGGGGAAAAAGGATCTCTACCACTTACACAGTACCTTTCAATTTATAAATCACTTTCACATCCTTTTTCTATCTTCATTCTCACCAGAACTTGTGAAATTAGCCAGACAAGCTTTATCTTCCCCAATTTAGATAGGAGTGAGTACCCAGTGCTAATAAAAGTGATGGGCCCATGCCACAAGAGTGAAAAAGGCAGATACCTCAGATTAGAAACCAGTTCTGTTCACTTCAACTCCTGTACTCCTGGAACTCCCATTTAACCTTTTATATAATATAATATTACATCACAATGCATGACCTAATGTTTCACAGTCATTTGTTGACATTTTAGAATTTTAGGTTCTTATAGGTCAGGATTAACGGCTGTTGTTCATTACTTTGGTACAAACTTCTACGTCTCTGCTTTCTTTATTTTGAAAGTAGAATAAGGCATTGAATCCTGTGTTGCTTTCAGTGCTAACGTTCTGTGGGTCCTTGTGTCAGTGACTACTGAATCCATGGAATTAACCAAAAATGTTATCCAAAGGATTTTCTATGGAGCATAAGCACCCAGGATGACTGTAGTGTTAAGTAAAAATGGTTACCATGGTCAAATAAGTTAGAGAAAAAAAAAAAAAAAAGAAGGATTATTCAAAATGAAACAGATTGCTTTGCTCTGGCCCTTCTCAGAGCCTTTACATGCAAATCTACATGGGGAGAGGGGCTATGGAATGTGCAACATTCCTCTAAGTTGGCCCTAGAACACGGATCTCATAGAATCAGTGTGCTATGGATCCCATTGTGATAAATAGCAGGACATTCTCTGATGATCCCATTGGTCTTTTAAAGCAGCATCACAGATTTCAAGAAAAATCTTACGACACCCCAGTACCACTACCACCTCCTACTGCACCCGACCTCAGTGCTAGGCCATGGAAGGAGACCCTCCACGCCAGGTACCACCTAGCATAGAGCAACTCCACTTTACAATCTGGATCACATCATCTCAGCCACAGAAAACTTTGAGCTGGGAAAAAAAAACAAAAAACAACCCACAATCCATCTGAAAGCAAGCACTTCCACATGTGGCCTGAATATAGGACTAGAGGCAGCATCTTTGATTGCTTTGGAAAGTTACTGCCCTTTCATTTCCCTGAGAGCAGGATCTCATCACTCGCTTTTTATGGGAGAAGAAAGGTGAGGCCGCTTAAAGATTTTCCATCCTGTCAATTGCCATTCTAACTCCCGTGGCTCTTTCAGCATCCTCCCTCTATGGAAAAAAAGGAATTCTAGACTTTCAGAGAGACTCTTAGAGGGAGGCATAGTACAGGGGGCTTTGTCTGGTCTACAGCCTCTTTTCAGAATCCCTTCCACAGCCCCTGTAGAACGGCTTCTAGGATCATGTGCTCTCTTCTCAGAGGCAATCTGGCTCTATGTTAACAGTTTTTAGATTGTCCGAAAGTTCTAAACCACACTCGGTCTCATGGGAACATCCTCTTGTGGCTGGTGCCAAACAATTCCGATCGTGCTTCCGCAAGTATCCAATGTGCTGCTGCCAGTCTCACAGGTGACTCAACTTGTCTTAAATCCCTATCAGAGAAGTTCCATGAACAGCATGTACTTCTAGTCTTGAGCCCAGCTTCTTGTGAAGTAACCTTCTGCCATCTCTTCCCATCTTCCTCGCTCCAGAGGAAGTCTTTGTGGTGCCAAAGGTACTATTTACTTGTTTAACTGAGGAGCCTCCACTTTGAGTGAAGAATTGCTGCTCTAGGCTTAAGTCTGCAAATGCCATTTTCAAGTTTAGGGTAGTGTTTCTGCCTTTGACCTCAGCCGCATTTGTGCTTGGTTAGAGATTGCTAGTTATATGAGAGACAGACAAATTATCTTTCGTCTAGAACGACATGAAACTCCCTCATGCTGAACTATGCGAAGGAAACTTCAGGCTAAAAGAAGGCATCAGACAAACACATTTAAAATGACCTTGGGACTACTTCTGTTCTATTTGCAGGAAGAAAATAATCCTCATTTCTCCCTTGACTTGTATAGATGTTCTCCACTCTTTATCAACCACCTAGGTAGCACTCTAAGATTTTACATGAATATTTCACATTTGTTATCTCATTTACCCCCATAACAACCATTCAAGTCAGATATTACTGTATCATGTCATTACACTTTATGAGAGCACTGTGGTTGTGGGCTAGTGTTAATCTTTTGTTCTATTGTTAGAATCCTGGACTGTGATCCAAAAGTTCTGGGTTCTAACCCCTCTGCGACCCTCTGCAAGTCGCTTTCTCTTTTTGGCCCTCAATCTCTCCATCTGTAAAATAGAAGAGATGCGGGGTAAACTAGATGAACTTCAATAACCCCCATCCTGGTCAGCCTCTTGCAACTGCTTGTCTCTGTTTGCAATGTGACCAGAGAGAAAAAAACACTGCTGTATATCCAGGACAGCTGTACCTCTCCCCAGTATTTGCCACACTGATGGTAAATGAGAAATAGTGTCTCATTAGCTTTACATCTAAAAGAACAACATGCCCATAGTCACTCATTACACATAGCACTGTGACAACAATTTTTTTAATGTAGAAATCCCGATTTGTTCAAGTAAAGAAATGCTTGAGAGAAAGTTCAAGTTTTGAAACTGCTAATACCTTCCTGCGATGGTGTGTGGGACGCAGTGGGGGTAGGGAAGAGTAAGCCAGACAGTTCATCTTAGGGGTAACCTCTTTGGTTTATGTAAAATATATGACTCAAAGCAAATTCACTCTTGTAGGCTGCCATGCCTGAAGGAGGACGAAGCTGCGCTCAGAAGAGATTGAGATGTTCATACAGTTAATCAGCTACATCTTTGTGTTGTGTGTCACGATGTCTAATTTCCAGAGGAAAGATCACTTTCAAACCACAGAAATGATGATGCTTTTGGGAAAAAAGACAGCAAAAAGGAAAACCCATCTCTCCTCAATGTAAAGATTTCACTATGAACTCACCCATTGTTTTTATTTTACACCCACAGTCTTGATGCTTATTATCTCTGAAATCATTTCAGTTTCCAAAAATTATTTGAAACACTCCTACATCTGGGGCTTTTGATAAACAGTCCAACTTCTACAGACAGAAACACAGTTGTGTGTGTGTGTGTGTGTGTGTGTGTGTGTGTGTGTGTGTGTGCAAACCCGCGACACGTTTGAGAGACAGAAGGATGAGTCTAGGGGAGAGGGAGAAAGTGATGGCACCCTTCTGAGCTACACAGCCTGGACACCTGTGAAGACCTGAGTATCTTTCACTGTAACACACAAAGAAGTCTATGAGCATGGCTCTTCCCTCCATGGATCTCTCTTTTGAGACTGCAAGAAACTTTGGGGTAATTTTACTCTGATGCTAAGAATAAAAGTCATGATGAATGTTTTGAGCACTTACAATGTTCCAGGAAATTTTCTAAGAGCTTTAATACACGTGAAATCACATATTACTCACAAGTCAATGAGGTTGATACTATTCTTATCACATTCTACAGAAAAAAAAAAAAAAAAAAAGAATCACAGAGAAGTAGGCTCCCAATCACTGGCTTATTAACAATGAATTAAAATCTTGCCTGACAACCATCAAGACTGGAGAGGCCACTTCCTACGGGAGGAGCTTTCAGTGAGATGGAATCTCTCTCCTCTCAACTGCCTCCAGCTTTCTCATGGCATTGAAGCCACTGCCTTAAGCTACAGTAATCTGTGTGCCTGTTAAATCTTCTCTGGGAAGACTCTAAGGTCCTTATGATCAGGGTAGTATTAAAATAATCCTTGTTTTCCCACAGCCATGGCAAAAGTGCCTGGCACTGCATAGGCACTTTAGGAAATAGTAGTTGAAAAAGTGAATGAAGAAACCCAAGTTTCAGACCTGAGTTTGCACAATCATGTTAGAAAAATTGATACAGACAGCTCTCCAGGACCAAAGCTGGCTAAATTTTGAGACAACGATCTGTGACTATGAAAATAAAACACATTATTTGTTTTTAATCCCCGTAGAGGTGTCCTCTGAATTCATCTTCACCTCTTGAATGGTTATGGTGGGTGCCCTGTCCATCTGGCCTGAAAAGTAGGTTTTAAAAGAAATACTGTAATGAGAGCGAGAAAGCTTAAGTCATGTGAAGTTCTGAAGTTTGTTGTATACACCTCCATTGCTCATCCTGAATTTAACTTTTTACAGGTTAAATTGATATTATTCTTATCAGCTTTCCTTATCCTTTTAGAAATAGAGTAGAATCCCATCTAGAACACAGGTTAAACCTCACCTCCAAAGCATCTCAAGACCATGTAGGAAAACTGAGATGTAATGAGGTGCCTCTGATAAAAGTGTGATCTTATAAGGAAGGAGCTCCTTAAAATAGATAATCCCCCAAAGTCACCCACTTTAACCCTCTCATTTAGCAGATAGGGATAATGTGGCTCAGAGAGAGGACATGAGCTGCCAAAGGTACCAAATCAATTTAATAGTAATAAAAAAGAGAATACACTCAAGACAGGGAACTCTTAGATGAAACTCTTCCCTTTTATTGATACAGTGTGCTATCCTTCATGACTGGGTTACAAGTTTCAGTGATTCCTAGAATAAAACAGATTACATTTGAGGTAGAAGTTTGATTGGCGTTCAAGGACATCCTCAGGCTTGGGCAAGACCGATCTTAAGGGCCTGCGTGGTGGGAGAGGGTGGGTCTCTATTTTTGATCACATGCTAAATATTTGTACCTACCCAACCACAGCAGGATGAATTAGTTGGTTGGCGTCAGAAGAGCATGAGTCACCATTCTCACCAGTAATAAACCCGATTTCTGGCACAGCGGAGATCAAATTCAAAATGACAGCTGAGATCGGAGCATGTTGGCCTCCCTCCATCCACAGCTCTTCCGCCCATGTCCCTGCAGGAAGAAAATGTGACTTTACCTCTCAGTGATGGTGGAGGCTTTTAGAGCAGCCATGATCTTGTAATGTTGCTGGTAGCTAGAAAGCCATCAAGAGAGCAATGCCCGAGCAGATGGCAATGCCCAGCAGGTGAAATCCTAGGCTTGTCCGTCACTCTTTACCTGGCTTTGAACGTGCACGTGTGTCTGAGGGCCGTCCTTCCCCCACGTGAAATCTAGAGAGTCTGGGCAGGGCGTGTGCAGAGTGCCCTCCACTTCAAGGATTCACTGAGCGCATGAATGCATCGACCCCTCCTCTCCTGAGTGTGGTTCTGGGAGTCCTCAGGAAAGCAGCCACTCGGAGACATGTGGTTTCAACTAACAGTCTTGACTTCAAGGATTGCATTTACTCCAACCCTTGCAGCCATTTGGGAGCTGGAAACATATGGACTTGAAGTTCAAAGAATGGACTCTGTTCCAGTCTCAGCCCTACAACCTAGGTGATCTTAAACAACTTCAGTTCCCTTTCTGAACCTCCGACTGTTCCTCTGAAGAGTCCAGGCAATGATACCTATTTCGTTGAGTTGTCTTGTGGGTCAGAAGAGATCTTACATGTCAAAGTGCTTATAACCTGAAAAGCATACGGGTTTTGTGGGGGAGGATGAGGATGGAGATGTAGATGAGGGGTTACGAACAGTTTTTGATTTTCCATAGAGATACAAATGAACTGTAGGTTCAGGGTCAGTAAGTAAGGGCAGAGACTGAGACATGCTGGCTGAGTGCTCTGCTCACCCTGAGCATCACCCCAGTAGTTCCTGCATAACCCTCTCCCTTCCTTTCCACCGTCACCCCCGTCTCCCCAGTACAGCAGAAAGTGCCACCCGTCTTACGTCTTGCGCCTCCCTCACCCCCACCCTCCTCACTGCAGACCCGGCTGGAGTGTCAAATCAAAACCCTTGTACAGATATTTCACCCTCACTTCTAGACCATCTAAAAGAAAACAGCAGAGGCGCTCCCTCCGCCTACACATTTCCCTTTGTTTTGAGGGCTATGACAGCCTGGTCCTGTGGCAGTTAGAGCTCCCAGAGAGAAAAGCAGCTCCATCTCTGAGTCCTCTCTTGGCACTCTCGAGTTCTGGGTGTTCAGCAGGTGACCTGGCATTTTCCTAGGGCTAAGTAAGGCATGATGGTATCCAGTAGGCATGACACATGAGGTGGAAGACAGGGCTTTTCACGTGGATCCACAAGCTGATAGAGCTGCAAAAGGTATTAGGAACTACCCATTTCAACCCCTTGTTGGTTACAGATGCACAAACTGAGCCCTAGAGAAGAGAAGCGATGTGTAGTGTCATTTAGAAATTTAGAACCAGAAGGATCTGTAAGGACATCTATATCAAATTCCTTGTTGTACGGATGAGGAAACTGAGTTTCAGCAATGCTAACACACATGCTCTGCTGCTGCTAAGTCACTTCAGTCGTGTCCAACTCTGTGTGACCCCATAGACGGCATCCCACCAGGCTCCCCCATCCCTGGGATTCTCCAGGCAAGAATACTGGAGTGGGTTGCCATTTCCTTCTCCAATGCATGAAAGAGAAAAGTGAAAGTGAAGTCGCTCAGTCTATCCGACTGTTAGCGACCCCATGGACTGCAGCCCACCAGGCTACTCCGTCCATGGGATTTTCCAGGCAAGAATACTGAGGTGGGGTGCCATTGCCTTCCCCGAACACACACGCTCTAGAATTAAGGAATTAGTACCCATCCCATAACCTGTGGCTCAAAGGTCAGATCTCATTTCATGGGAACCACATACAAAATATATAGTGTGGAAACTGTACGTGAAATCTAGCTTCTAAGAATATGTAGATCAAGCAATAGGTTATTATATTCATGTAAATTTAGGGAAATAAATTTATATCCATATTTTAGAATTCTCACTTTAGTTTATGAGATTCATCATGTGTTCCTGGGTAGAGGATATGATGAAGGGCATAATTAAATTTGTGTTAGTGGTTTAGGTTATATGGATACAGGCAAAAAAATAACTACTAAGAGTTACTTTTATTCCAATTCTGAGGCCCAAAGGAGCCATGTAAGTGTCAATTTTCTAACACCAGAAAGCAGTTTATCTGTGATGGTTCAAAGTTAGGCCCTACTGAGTGAAAGTTAGGTCTAGAAACAGAAGAATATGCATGAGCATTGGATCTAAAGCATATTACTTACTGAAGCATTTGTCTCACTTTGGGGCGAGACCAGTGTTGTGTTTGTAAATGCGTAACAACTGGCTTTAAGTGGGATGGGGGTGGTAAGGGGCAAGTCCCATTTGTTGTGTTTTCCAACATCCTTGGTAGAGATGTTCCTACCTAGACCACTCTCAAGCTACCAGAGCAACATTGTTGAATGTGTCATTTGGAAGAGATGCACAGCAGTAGATAATGATTCTAACATATGGATAAAAGCAATATTAACAACCTCAAGAACATATATGATAATAACATTTCATAAAATAAATAGGAAGTGATGAGTTTTGAGTATTTTCTACCATTGTTTTTAATGTTATTATTTATATGTTTATGTGATTTAATTTTTTAATCAGAACTGTGCTTTCAACCACTTTGCCAAATTCCTAATAATTTAATAATCAACTCTTGTAAATCTAGAACAAGTTAGCAAACCTCTGGGCCAAAAAGATCTGAGTTTGAATCCTGGTCTACCATTCTGCCAGCTATGTGATGTTGGGTGAGGTTTAAAACTCCTTTGAGCTTTAGTTTTTTCAGCTGTGGATGGTGACACACTAACAATAGCTTCATGGGTTTATACGTGATGCTCAAATGAGATAATGCTTAGCACAGTAGCTCTACAAAAACACCCCGCAAATCACCATCAGCGCACCATGCCAAATTCATGCACTCAGTGAACATTTTGCAGGAATGTGTTTTGTGAGTACTATCTGTGGTACATGAACTTCAGAGTTACAGGCTAAGGGGGTTCAGAATACCTCAGACATGACTCTTACCCTGCTCTCAAAGAATTTATAGCCTAAAAGAATGGGATATACTGGAAGCATAATCCACAGCAAGTACTGATCAGATCATAAAAGAACAAAGAGCTTGGGAAGGGAGAGAAGGAAGAATTCTTGGAGGCAACTGCAGTTGAGCCATAGCTGTCAGAACAGACCTGTACATACAGAGGTGTCCAGAAAGGAAGGTGCCAAGAAAGGAGAAGAAAGGGAACAAAGGCAAGGATGAAGGACCATGAAGATGGAGGAGTAGAAGATTTGGTGGAACAAGGTGTATGAAAAGGAGGGGGGCTGGAGAGATTGTTGGGAAGGCAAACAACCTCTCAATCACGATAGTCTTGAATGCTGAGGAATCTGGTTTCTGCTCACTCAGCTAATCATGAGCCTGGGGAAATGTCTTCCTCTGACACAAATCAGGTATTTGGATTACCAATCATATTATGTGAAATATTTGTTACATTTTTATGGGCACTGTTCTTTCCTTGAACAAGAATTGTTAAGGGTTAACCAGATAGTGAAAGGCATTTTTAAATAAAGTTCCTCTGTGGAGAAAAAGAGTCTTGTATTCAGGGATAGAAGGTGGCATTACAGCTCCCAGTTGAAAACAAAGTCATTATTGAAAGCCTTTGATAAATATTAGGAAGGCTTAAGCCAGTGGCAGTATTTCATGAGTTTTGAATTGTCTGCTGGGTCCCTCTTGCATTATGCTTCACACACACAAAAAGTCATATGACCTATATCTTTATCTGCTCCCGTCTTCAGCTTCTATATATAGGCTTCGGTTATGAATGTTTTTTCCTATGAAAAGGTCAGACCTTGCACATGTACCATCAATGCAAAGACCTGCTTATTAAAAAGCAGGCAGGCGAGTTTGTAAAAGTCACTGAAATAATACTGATGTGGGGAAAAGCTTGGCAGCTTGCTGAAAAAGAAATAGCCTCCAAACTTTCTCAGAGGGAAGGTGGGGGAAACCTTTAGCTCGTGATTACAGAAGCATTTTTTCCTTCTGGCTACAGCGCCCTGTGGCTGTCAGTGGCACCCATTTACAGAAGCAGGCTGGGACACCCCCACCCCCAGCTTTCTCTTGTGCATGCGGGTGCACAGACTCACCTCAATAAGAGAGACACCAAGCTCCGTTAACTCCTCCTCCACACCTCAAACCCCCATGGAACATCTGGAGGTGAGGCTGGGGAAGGCACCTTGCTCGGCCAGAGAGATGCAAACCCAATTTGGGGTTTCCGGTTGTACGCACAGTACAGCAGCCACCTTTGGCCAGCATTGCAACACCAGAGAGAATCAGAGGAGAGTTGAACTCTTACTTTTAAGCCAAAAGTTCACAGATTCAAATACCCCTCTAATGTCAGCAGCTCCTGGAGGCTAACCTTTGTGTCTGAATGCTCTGATAAGATCGAGTTGCTTTAGGAAAAAAGCCTGCCTTCCATTTGGTTCCTTTCTCAACAAGGTCAAGCTCTTTCTTGGAATGAAATTATTTACTAACTAATGTGAACCAGAATGGGGTGCTCCCTTTCTTTCACAGAAAAGAAACGGAAGTTTAAGAGGTTAAGTGACTTGCCCAAGTTCACTCAACAAGTCAGACACCTGTTGATTCGACGTGTGGACAAGCAACCAGCCACACGGGATGGACAGCATTGTCGCAGAAAGTGGTAGATGCCATTTGCCTGTCTTCAACTGGTTCATATCCGTCTGCCAAGGCGAACTTCCCAGGGGACTTACAGGCTTAAAGTTCACCAGATTACAGTGAATAAAGTATCCCACTGAAGCTCAGAGGAACCTTATTATGGTTTTAGATCAGAAGCTATCAAACACTTACTCATTCACTCACTCATTTGTTCATTTGATCGATGTTTATTGAGAACATGCCAGGCCTAATTCTAGGCACTGAGAATCCAGTGTCACAAAGCAAATCATAGTCCTGACTCATGGCACTTGGGCTCTGACCACTTTTGAATACACTGCATATTCTTTATACAGTTTTCATTTGCTCACTTCTTCATCCCCTTCATCTGCCCCTTAGAGCATAAGCCTCTCAGAAGAGTGGGCATGCCTGGCCCACTTGTAACTCTCATTGCCTGGCACCCAGTAGGTACTGGTTGTAGGAATGGTCTGGGAGGTCTCTCCAGTAATTCATTGAAAAGAGACAGAGGCTTCTTAAGAGGAATTAGAACTGAGATTCATTTGGGACACTTCACCTATTTCCTGACTAACAAAGTGATTCCGGAAGCCCAGCACTTGGCCTTCAGCTACAGAGTCCCATAAACAGTAGCTCCTTCTTTCCTTCCAGCTCTAAGCTCTGTGTCTCCCCCACTTGGCTGGACTTCCTCCCCCAAAATGCTGAGTTTGTCTGTCTCTCTAGATAGTCCTGAGCTTCCCAGATCCAGCCCCTGAGAACCCCCATAAACTTCCCTTACTGTCACCTAATGCAGGTTTTAGACCCAAGGGGGATGAGCAACACGGTGATACTGACAGAAAGATTTTCTTGCTTGTGTGCATGCTAAGTAGCTTCCAGTTGTGTCCAATTCTGTGCAACCCTATGGACCATAGCCTGCTAGGCTCCTCTGTTCGCAGGATTCTCCAGGCAAAGACATTCTTAGGTTTGAACAAAACAAAGCCAACTCATTCTAGCAGGAGGAGCTGTCCAAGGACAGAGCAGGCTACTTTCCGGGGTGAGAATTCCCCTTCACCTGAGGGGTCTACCAGAGGCAGGATCACCTCCTCAACAATGAAGTGGGAGAGTCAAGCCTGGGATAGAGACGTGTCACTTCTAACATACTTTCTACCCAGTCTTCTGGGAACACCTCTGCATTCTTCACCATTTTGAGTATCAGTGATGTACTAAACATCTGAAATTTCAACCCCCTTTTTCCCTTGAGGAGGGGTCCAACTTGAAAGATTAACTTTCATCTAACTTCATCTTTACCAGGACGCAGACTATGGTAATAGTGGTGGTCAAAGGTGAATGGGTTTTTTTCCCTTTCGTTAGTTTAACTCTCTTAAAATTCCACTTTTGATGCATTGCTCACTTCCTCTGAAACCTTCACCCTTCTCTATCAGTTCCAGGCTAAACTCTCATCACTGTAGCCCGGCCTCCTAGATCTTTCACCATCAGGCTGCAACACCTCGCCCTTTCAGCCTCACCTTGAACTACTCTTTATCCACTACCTTGTTCCTAGGGTGATAAATGCAAAGCCGCTTCATCTTTTCCATCTCCACATTTTTCTTTACATTATCCCAATACCAATCATATTTGTAGTGTCTCTGTCCTTATTCCTAGGGGTATTTCCTTATTTGCTATGCTCCTGTGTCCTCCTCATCATGTGCCCAGTGTTCAGTCTAGCTCTCAGGCCAGGTTTGCTGGCTAGAATTAACTTGAATTAGAAAACATTTTTCCGTGCAGGGAGACAGAAGGTCACATTGGTGACTCCCTTGTTGTGAGTCCTTGCTTTGTCACTTCCTGGTGGGGTGATTCTGACCTGGTTACTTAAACTCCCAGGGACTCCATTGCCTCATCTGTAGAATGGGAACATTAACCGCCACCTCATGTCATGGGGTTTAAATGAGTTGGCTTTAATGAAGTGCTTACTTCAATGCCTGGCACACACTTAGGGGATATCAATTCATTGTTTAAGGTGCCCTTTTATTTCTCCCTCTTTCATGAATATTAACTCTTATTTTCCATGTATAAAGCACTTCAGAATTTACGAAGACCTTTCATATGTGTTTTCACATTTAATCATCACAGTAATATGGGAGGTAGGTGTCACCATCCCCGGAGAGTTTTGGTGACACAGGTAAAAGCAGGGGGAGGGAGACTGTGACAGGAACTCAGAGATCCTGGTGCTCTGTCCTGAATGTATTCCGCTTCAATATCTGACTCTCAGTCTTGCCCAGAGTGCTGGCTGTGACACTCTCCAGGCTGTAGCCAGATAAACCCCACCCCTGCCCTGAGGGTAGGGTCCATGGAGACCCAGAGTGGTGTCCTGCAGAGCCTCAGTACTCTGACTGAATGCCTGGATCAGGCTTTGTCTTGTCTCAGTGGTGAAGGAGGTTTACTAGCTCCACGCACTCCCTGGAGACTCTGCGGTTTCATTTCATCTCTGCTGCAGATTGTTCTGTGACCTTTGCTCCATCTCTGTATGCAAACCTTTCTCACTGCAGGCCACCAGGTAATGCAACCACGGAACAGAACACCCAGGTTAGACGGGATCATGGAGATCATAAAGTCCACTTCCCCAAAACTGTTTTACAAGTGAGAACATGGAGCTGCAAGGAAGGAAATTGCTTGTCCAAAGATCCCTCTAGTTTAGGTGGTCCTTAAGGCAGGGTCATATTTAAGCCCAGAAGAAATAAGGACTTCCAGATGTTCAAGCTGGTTTTAGAAAAGGCAGAGGAACCAGAGATCAAATTGCCAACATCTGCTGGATCATGGAAAAAGCAAGAGAGTTCCAGAAAAACATCTATTTCTGCTTTATTGACTATGCCAAAGCCTTTGACTGTGTGGATCACAATAAACTGTGGAAAATTCTTCAAGAGATGGGAATACCAGACCACCTGATCTGCCCCTTGAGAAATCTGTATGCAGGTCAGGAAGAACTGCACATCGAACAACAGACTGGTTCCAAATAGGAAAAGGAGTACATCAAGGCTGTATATTGTCACCCCACTTATTTAACTTATATGCAGAGTACATCATGAGAAACGCTGGACTGGAAGAAACACAAGCTGGAGTCAAGATGACACCACCCTTATGGCAGAAAGTGAAGAAGAACTAAAAAGCCTCTTGATGAAGTGAAAGAGGAGAGTGAAAAAGTTGGCTTAAGGCTCAACATTCAGAAAACGAAGATCATGGCAGAGGGTCCCATCACTTCATGGCAAATAGATGGGAAAACCGTGGAAATAGTGGCTGACTTTATTTTCTTGGGCTCCAAAATCACTGTGGATGGTGACTGCAGCCATGAAATTAAAAGACGCTTACTCCTTGGAAGGAAAGTTATGACCAATGTAGACAGCATATTAAAAAGCAGAGACATTACTTTGCCAACAAAGGTCCGTCTAGTCAAGGCTATGGTTTTTCCAGTAGTCATGTGTGGATGTAAGAGTTGGACTATAAAGAAAGCTGAGCGCCAAAGAATTGATGCTTTTGAACTGTGGTGTTGGAGAAGACTCTTGAGAGTCCCTTGGACTGCAAGGAGATCCAACCAGTCCANCGAACAACAGACTGGTTCCAAATAGGAAAAGGAGTACATCAAGGCTGTATATTGTCACCCCACTTATTTAACTTATATGCAGAGTACATCATGAGAAACGCTGGACTGGAAGAAACACAAGCTGGAGTCAAGATGACACCACCCTTATGGCAGAAAGTGAAGAAGAACTAAAAAGCCTCTTGATGAAGTGAAAGAGGAGAGTGAAAAAGTTGGCTTAAGGCTCAACATTCAGAAAACGAAGATCATGGCAGAGGGTCCCATCACTTCATGGCAAATAGATGGGAAAACCGTGGAAATAGTGGCTGACTTTATTTTCTTGGGCTCCAAAATCACTGTGGATGGTGACTGCAGCCATGAAATTAAAAGACGCTTACTCCTTGGAAGGAAAGTTATGACCAATGTAGACAGCATATTAAAAAGCAGAGACATTACTTTGCCAACAAAGGTCCGTCTAGTCAAGGCTATGGTTTTTCCAGTAGTCATGTGTGGATGTAAGAGTTGGACTATAAAGAAAGCTGAGCGCCAAAGAATTGATGCTTTTGAACTGTGGTGTTGGAGAAGACTCTTGAGAGTCCCTTGGACTGCAAGGAGATCCAACCAGTCCATCCTAAAGGAGACCAGTCCTGGGTGTTCATTGGAAGGACTGATGTTGAAGCTGAAACTCCAATACTTTGGCCACATGATGTGAAGAACTGACTCATTGGAAAAGACCCTGATGCTGAAAATGATTGAAAGTGGGAGAAGGGGATGACAGAGGATGAGATGATTGGATGGCATCACCAACTCAATGGACATGGGTTTGGGTGGACTCCGGAAGTTGGTGATGGACGGGGAGGCCTGGCATGCTGCAGTTCATGGGCTCGCAAAGAGTTGGACACGACTAAGCGACTGAACTGAGCTGAACTGAACTAAGGACAGGACCCTTGCTTTCAGGAAACACAGAGTCTAGTAAACTGTGTTCTACTCATTGTCTCCAATGTCTAATCCAGAACCTAACACACATAGTAGGTGCTCCATAAATGCTTCCTGAGGAAATGAGTGATGAATAAATGAATGTCGCTGATCAGTCACTGGATAAGCTGGCCCTAGACACAGGGCTCCAAATTTCCAAGCTGGGGCTCCCCTCTGCTCATACTTTTCACCTCCCCCATTCAGACTCAAGTCATAGGTTTTAGAAACAGCTTGGAAACATGGCTAACATTGTTGCAAATAGTCCTGCCCATCATGTTTATTCGGGAGTCACAGGTGGACTCCCAGTCACCTTGGAGAAGAGTTTGAGCTCCCTCTTTCTCCCGGAGAGATGGAAGCTAAGCAAAGAGGCAGAGATGTCATGGAAAATCAACATCCACAGACCCAAGACTTTCCCTGTGGGAGACCATCACTGCCTAGAATGTTCCCATGCCTTTGTTGCCCAAACAGAAACTAGTATATGGTACATATTGGTTCGTGATGGCTATCTTAACATGTTTCCTAATTTTCTTTGATTTCACTCATTTCATAGGGTATCCAAGCTGCAAGGTGCCTTAGAGATACCTAAGCTTAACAATCCCTTTATAGGACAGGTGGAAAATCAGGAGTCTAGAGGGGGAAATTGGGTGGCTCGTCATCATACAGCACGTCACCAGCTCAGACTAACCTGGAAGCCAGGCTCCCTGGATTCCAGTTCAGAGAGTCTTTCCAGGCCCCATACTGCTAGACTTGGTATTAAGCCCGGAGACTATCTAGTGTCAGATTCTCAAAAGTTCAGGTTCCATATGACTTACCCATCTCTCCTGTGCTGCTGCATGGTGTTTTGATTTCACAGAAACTCTTCTTTGCTCAGCACTGTGAAGTTCTCAAGGGGTTTTCTTGTTCATTATGAGTCCCATTTTACAGACTGGGGAGCCTCAGGTGATCCAAAGGGCCAAGGGCTCATGGCCTTAGAAGAATGATAGCATGACTTAAACCTCAGTGTTCTGACAACAGTCTGTGCCTATCCTCTACAAGCATAAGCAATGAAGTCACTCCTTGATGAGCAAGTGAATGAACGATGATAGGATGGATGAGTGAATTAATGAATGACAAACATAGGAATCAACCAATCACTCTTAAGAAACAAATTTAAAGGAAACACCTCCAGATCCTCACTCTGCTTGGATCCTTGGTAACTTGCTGCAGCTCCCTCACCTTTCATTTCTCTCCACTCCAACACCTCACATGTGTGCTTAAGGGAAGAAGAAAAGCTAATAGCACTAAACCTCCATTCTTTAAGGGGCCAATCATTCCACAAAAGCATGGAGAAAGAAATTTTAACCTCTCCAAATATCACCATCCACAGATTATCAGTAGTTAATATTTTGGTGAACATCAACTTTTCAGTTTTTTTTTTTTTGGGGAAGATCCCCTGGAGGAGGGCATGGCAACCCACTCCGGTATTCTTGCCTGGAGAATCCCATGGACATAGGAGCCTGGCGGGCTGCAGTCCACGGGGTCACAAAGAGCTGGACATGACTGAGCAACTGAGCACACATTAGGAGCATAATTAGTGTGACCATCTGCCAGGCAGGACTTTCTACAGGCAACACCGTGCTAGGTGCTCTCCATGCCTTTAGTTTAATCCTCACAATGGCCTCTAAGGACTCTCTTAAATTGAGATTGTTTTAAAACAGTTGTTTATTTGTTATCATTTTTGGCTGCGCTGAGTCTTGGCTGGAGCCGGGGCTGCTGTCCAGTTGCTCTGTGCAGCCTTCTCATTGTGGGGGCTTCTCTTGTTGCAGAGCACAGCTTTTGGGCGTGTGGACTCAGGGATCAAACCCATGTCCCCCGCACTGGCAGGTGGATTCTAAACCACTGGGCCCCCAGGGTAGTACTCTAAGGATTTTAGTATTTATTTTTATTTATTTGGCTGTGCCAGGTCTTAGATGCGGCACACCGGATCTTCAGTGGCAGCATGTAGGATCTAGTTCCCTAATCAGGGATGGAATCTGTGCTCCCTGCATTGGAAGCATGGGGTCCTAACCACTGGACGGCCTGGGAAGTCCCACTGCTGCTGAGTTTTGAGGCCACAGTGAGACTCCTATTGGGCTGCAGAAGTTGATTTCTTAAGCGCTGCTTGTAGAGATTAGACTTACTCATTCATGATAAATAAGTTAGTGTTAACGTTGATGACTTTTTTTTTTTTCAGAAATACTTTCCAATGTCAAGACAGTTAAACCAGAAAATATAAAATGGGGAGGGAGGAGAGCATGGCTCTCTAGTTACAGGCTGTAAATTCTTCCTGAAACTTTGGGATAGGGTTTAGCCTCACCAGACAAGCTCCAGAAACAGAGAAACGAGAAGCCCCGTGCCAGGCGGGAGACACTGTCGAGTCACCTGGGGCTGTTTTGTCCCTGGGTCACCTTCCCACACTGATGAGCAGTGCCTCACGTTGGGTGGAAGCCACTTTCACACACACGGGCTCACTTAATTCCACAACTTTGTGAGGTAGGCACGAAGGGCACGTTGTGAACCCATTGGCTTATTAATTTATCAATACTGTTGAGTAGTAACAATGCTGACTTCAGGGGCTTCTCAGAGAATCCACTCAGATCAGGTCCTTCAAGGGAAATTCGCAGATCCTGGAGTGCAGAGCGCATGTGAAGAGCTCCTTGTGAAGGCAGCTGTCATGGAGGTGTATTTTCCCATCTCCTTCATCTCCTCACTGTCAAAGCAAACCAAGTTACAAACACGCAGTTCTTCTGGATCGAATCCTGAGCAGGTCCTGGAGCATCTGGGTGACGAACTCCTGACACCTTCACTTTGTTCAGTGAAGAGTTAAAGAAGGGGGCTGACCCTGGATGGCCCTAATTCACACAAACCATCACAGCGGATTTTCAGGCTAAATAACCCTAGAAGCTGGCCTTTATTATCCCTGTCTACAGGACGAAGAACGGGGAGCTCAGAAAAGGTCAGGAATTGGGGTGAGGTCCTCAAGTGTGGACAGCTGAGTAGGGATTCTAACTCAGGTCCGTCCACTTGCCCCCAGAGGCCGTGTGCTCCCCACTGCTCAGGGGACAGGAAGCCCGGGCAGGGGGCGAAGGCTTTACATGCCTGAAGGTCACAGCTGCCCTGAAGCCTGGAAGGCTGATCTCCAGGCTGACACTGTCTAAACAACTGCTCGGCACACAGTGGCCCCTCTACTGAGGACACCCCACTTTCAGGGGGACCCGCTGTCAGCTGGGCACCTCCCTGAGGTGGCTCCCGGCACAGTCCCGGCAGCACGCAGGGCCTCATCTAAGATGTGATGAGAACACGATGTCACCAGCCATGTGGCTGGGAGCGAGGATGAGATGCGAACACAAGTGGTCACAATGTAAGACCAAGTGTGAAAAGGACCCCATGGGTGAGCTTTGAACAGAAGCAGCCCTCCCCAGCCAGCGCCCAGAAAGAGGGGTCCTTTCTGACAGAGGCAGGCAAGGGGCTGGCATCTGAGGTGCCCACAGGAAGAGGGTGGGGTAGGGCAGGACTCTGGCCTGGCTGAAGCACAGGGAAGCAGAGAGAGGACTCTGGGAAGGTCATTAGGGGCAGGATTGAAGGTGTTGAACCTGGAGTAAAGATACCCTGTGAGTTGAGTAGGGACAGGAGGAGTCACTCAAGAATGCTGAGCCGGGGGACTGTGCTGGTGGTCCAGTGGTTAAGAACCCACTTGTTAATGCACAGGACACTGGCAGGATCCCTGGTCTGAGAAGGTCCCACATGCCGCGGGACAGCTGGGCCCTTGCACCACAACTATTGACCCTATGCTCTAGGGTCCAACACGACCGAGCCCACACCCCACAGCTGCTGAAGCCCGCACACCTACAACCTATTCTCTGCAGCAAGTGAAGCCACCGCAATGAGCAGCCCGGCCTGGGCACCACAGCTAGAGAGTAGCTCCCCTCGCCATAACTTCAGAAAGCTCGAGAGCAGCGAGGAAGACCCAGCACAGCCAAAAATAAATAGACACTAAAGAAGAAAAGAATGCTAGCAGGGGAGGGATGTGGGGCATCAGGGGACCGTCTGGGAGCTGGTGAGCAATGTCCCTGGGGAGTGGACCAGGGATGACCAGCGGGTGGGAGAGCTGGGGCTATCATTCACATCCGGCCCAGCGGAAGCACCAAGCCAGGATGCAGAATGGACAATCGTTCCAAAGGATTCGGGGGGACTGGACACAAGAAAAGACTCTCTGAAAGTCACAGAAACCCTTTAGAACAGTGGTTCTCAGACCGGTTCCACTTTGCCCCCTGGAGACAACTGGCTGTGTCTGGGGACACTTTTGGCTGTCATCACTGGGAGGCAAGGCTGCTGGCATCTTGCAGGGAGAGCTCAGGGACGCTGCTCGACAGCCCACTGTAGACGGGACAGCTCCTACAACAGAGAATTACCAGGTCCAAAATAAACAGTGTCGAGGTTTGGAAACGTGGTTTGGGGACTATACGGAAAGAAAAGTGGTGCCAATGTTCCTCTCACCAGGAGGCTCGTGAGCCTGAAAGGCAGAGGTACCACCAGGCCTTCCCTGCAGAGACACAGTTACACACCAGGACCCGCACACAGCCGTGCCCCCAGGACTTTCGTCCACACTCCCAGGCATCTGCTACAGCCAGGCCCGACAGGCAGCAAAGGTGAGGACAGGCCTGGCACCTGCCCTCCAGGCATTGCCATTCAGAAGGGAGACGAGTTGGTAAGAAGTACACACATGTGTCTGAAAATTCATACATGCTTGCACACATCTGTGCAGTAAAGACTGAACAAGGGGACGTCCCTGGTAGCCCAGTGGTTAAGACTCTGCACTTGCACTGCAGGGGCCGTGGGTGTGCCCATCGTCCACTGCAGCCACAAACCACCAGTGGCGTGTGTGCACTGTCACAGATGGGGTCTTCACCACAGGAGATGTTGTTTAGACGCTCAATTGTGTCCAACTCTTTGTGACCCCAGGCTACAGGCTCCTCTGTCCATAAGATTCTCCAGGCAAGATTCTACTGGAGCAGGTTGCCACTCCCTTCTCCAGGGCATCTTCCTGACCCAGGGATCAAATCCGCCTCTCTTGCACTGGGAGGCGGGTTCTTTACTATGGAGCTACCAGTGAAGCCCCTAAGCAAAGAAGATGGGAGAATAGAAGACTCAAAAGGTATTAGAATTCTGCACACTTACTGTTTGTACACAAAAGGAATCCCTAGAACAAAATCTAGGAACTGTATCTTATGTCTTCAGCACTTTGGACATGCCTGGACCAATATTTATTACATGAATAATGCAATCCAACTCAATCCACAGAAAACCATTACGGATGGCATTTTTTTAAAGGCAAAATAGACCTCTTTCTCGCAAAGAAAGTGCTACACAATTCCAAAGCTCACAGAAGATCAACAGCTATTCTGGGAAGGCTTGTAAGCTCAGGCACCCTCAGCAGGGTTTCAGCTCCGAGGACTTGATGGAGAACATGTCAGACTTGGGGCAGCCGACGTTGAAAAGGAACCAACAAACTAGAGAGTTAGAGGCGCTGACGGGTGCTCTAGAGCACAGAGCCAGGAACAGAGAGTTGGGAGGTGGGCAGCGGGCAAAGCTGCCACTGAGACTTGAGGGCAGGGGTCCAGCAGAGTGAGGACAGCATCAGATAGGACGACAGGACCAGGCCCCGGGGGTGGGGGGCTGCGACCACAGCAGTGGAGGTAAGAAGGGTGTTCACGTCGGGAGAGACACAGAGAATCTGCAGGAAAGCTCTGAACCCGAGACTCTGAGAGGTGGGACTCTCGAGCAGCTGGAGGCTAGGTCAGGAGCAGGGCTGGGGATTGTGGACTCTGTGCTTTGACATTTAAAGGACTCAACCCAACTGCACCCCACCCCGACCACCAGGTGAGGCATCACCTCCATCCTGGAGAAGGGCTGGTCGCCCAGAAAACCAGTGGGTCCCCGCTTGTCAGCCCGAGGTCTCTTGAGGCCACCAGGAAGGTCTCGGCCAGCATCCAGCCAGCAGAGGGGTTTGGTGAGGCTGAGAGGGTGAATTTAAAAGCCCTGAGGTGGGAAAGCCTCTCCAGTGTGCATGCGAGCCTCCCCCTCTGCTGGCGACCAGCCCTCCTCCCCTCTGTCCGCCCTGCAGGTCGGTTCTGCTGGCTCCTGGACGCACCTGACGGCAAGGCCCTTCACAGGTGCCGCACCCCATCTCACGGGGTGGATGGACCCGGCCTGGGGAGAAGGAAGACGCCCACGTGCTAACTCCCCCTGTGTGTTTAAAGCTCACTTCAGATGTGATTTCACAGGGGCTACCCTTTTAAGAAAAAGACAACATGTCAAGATACTAAGTGCTTTCCAAACACAGGGGCTGTCTGGGCATATGCTGAATTGAAAGGACAAATGTGTTTGAGATGGGGGTCCGTGAGACCCCTCCTCCCCTGCCAGGGCCCTGCTCAACCTCCAACCCTACAGCTCTGATCAGCATCCCGAGGGGCTCCACTTTTCCTTCCCTTCACGATGGCCGACCCCAAACACCCGCCCCTGCTGCTAGTGGTTGTTCCACAAACCCAGAACCTCGTCCCTTGGATGTCGCGCCTGACGGGACATAGTCGACACCCGTGAGAGTCACTCCCTTCCAGGACTGACTCAGACTGACCTAAGCAGCGGCTGTTCTGCTCATGGGAGCAAGGGGTGGTGGGGCTGGGCTGAGGGTTCTAGGTGCCTCCCTGACAGCATCACAGTCAACAACACCCCCCCAATACCTCCAGCCCTGCAGAGCCTGGAACTTTACAAGCTCTGATCCTTTGCAGCCCTGATCCTCACCACCAGCTACCACACGAGAGGAACAGGATGTTCCTATTTCTACCTACAAATGAGGACATCAAGGCACAGAGAAGCCGGGCAGGTGGCTGGCTCCAGCCTCCACTCTCTGAGCTGCCCACAGCCTGTGGACTCAGGGCAGAGCCCACAGAACCATCTAGAACCCCCACCCCATCCACCAGCTCCTGCCCCTCAGTAGGCTAGGACATTTCTAGCCCTACACTTAAACACAAAAACTCTTCAAAGGTTTCATCATTTTAAATGCAGGTCTTGTACCCAAACAACGGTATGAAGTATTTAGTAATGATTGCTCAAAGTTTCCCAGGAGAAACTTCCCAACGTGCATCTCAGAGATGAGTCCACAAATGGGGCTTGACTTCCCCTGCCTCCCTCAGCGATGAGAAACCTGACATCTGCAGGTATCTCCTGGGAGGAGAAATGGGGGGGGGGTCGTGGCAGCAGGAACAGAGCCCAGGGGTGCTCTGCAGCTCCTCCCTCAAAGTCGCCCCTCAAAAGGAGAGCAGAATGAGACTCAGCAGGGAACAGGGTCACCCCAAGTTCGTATCAGAAAAGCTTTGTTCTCGTTTCTTTTTTTTTTTTAAATATAAAGTGATTTTCATTATATTTTTATTATATGCTATGTAATCTGTTTTTTTTTTAAGCTGTGTCGGGTGTTTGTCGTGGCACATGGGATCTTGGGATCTTTCACGGTGGCGTGGGCTCTCTAGGTGTGGCACGCAGGCTTGGTTGCCCTGTGGCATGTGGGATCTTAGTCTCTGACCAGGGATCAAACCTATGTCCCCTGCATTGCAAGGCGGACTCTGAACCTTCTGACCATCAGGGAAGTCTCTCCTTTCTTTTTATTTAAGTGGTGCACTTCCTTTTCATCTGACTTTTGGCAGTGCTCGGTCTCTGCTGCTGCACGGGCTTTCTCTAGCCTCGGTGAGTGGGGGCTACTCTCCAGTTGCAGTGCAAGGGCTTCCCTTCCTGAGGAGCTCGGGCTCAGGGGTGCGGGCTTCAGTAGTTGGGGCTCGCAGGCTTACTTGCCCCATGGCAAGTGGGATCTTCCTGGACCAGGGATCAAACCCGTGTCTCCTGCACTGGCAGGCAGATTCTTAACCACTGCACCACCAGGGAAGTCCTGTTCTCATGCTTTTTGCTCCCCTAGTAATGCTCAGAAGGAAGTTCTGTTCTTGTGTCTTTTGCTCCCCTAGTAATCCTGAGAGCAAATTTACTCATTGGACGTTCCAGATCACTCAGATGTGACTCAGGGGCTACAGTCTGTAAACCAAGAACTTATCAGACTGAAGCCCAGTTTAGTTCAGTCACTCAGTCGTGTCCAACTCTTTGCAACCCGATGGACCGCAGCACACCAGGCTTCCCGGTCCATCACCAATTCCCGGAGATTACTCAAACTCATGTCCATCAAGTCAGTGATGCCATCCAACCATCTCATCCTTTGTCGTCCCCTTCTCTTCCTGCCCTCAGTCTTTCTCAGCATCAGGGTCTTTTCCAGTCAGTCAGTTCTTTACATCAGGTGGCCAACATATTAGAGCTTCAGTTTCAGCATCAGTCCTTCCAATGAATATTCAGGACTGATTTCCTTTAGGATGGACTGGTTGGATCTCCTTGCAGTCCAAGGGACTCTGAAGAGTCTTCTCTTACTCCACAGTTCAAAAGCAACAGTTCTTCAGTGCTCAGCTTTCTTTATGGTCCAACTCTCATATCCATACATGAATACTCAAAAAACCATAGCTTTGACTAGATGGAAACCCAGACCTCAGGAAATCCCTGACCCTATTAGTCAAACGGGAGTGACCTTCGACGGTTAGCATTTCTGTGGTTCAAGGAAGCCACAGAAGAGAAGGGACCCTGGGCCCTGGCCCCATGTCTCCAGGAGCTGGAGACAGGGCCTCCTCACTCCATATTGGGACGCTGACTAACCACAGGGGCCCTTGAGTCCAGAGCCAGGAGCACAACCTAGCCCCTGGCTGGACCACAAGCCCTGCCTGAAGCCATGTTGGGTGAAACAGGAACCGTGTGAGACGCCTGCTGCCCTTGGTGGGGACGGCCCTCTTTTCATTGGCGGCCGCCCACCCCCAGGCCTGGGCCACAGCAGAGGGATTTCCAAAGCGGAACCAGCCAAAACTGTTAGAAATAACTGTCTATTAGAACTGGAAGAGGCCTCCAGGTCAGTCCAACACCCCACATGACAGGAGAGACAACTGATCCCCCAGAGGAGATGCTACAATGCACCCCAATAAACCTCCCTCAGAAACTTCATGCAAGAACAGGACACACAGGCAGGCTGGGTTCTCCTGGGGTGTGGAGGGTTAAGAAACACCCCTGTGTCTTTAGGGCCCTGGGCTGGGCTGGTGACAGTTACAGTCAGCATGAGGGTCTCGGTCAAGGCTGGAGTCGAGGGTCCCTGTGCCTGATATTTGGGGAGGGGAGGTCAGAGGAGAGCCTCCCCCAGTACTGATCAGCTTCCTCAAAGAGGTGGGAAGAAAGCCCCGAGGGGAGACGCAGGAAGGAGAGAGGCTGACTTTAGTAAGTCTAGAAGAGAACTTGGGCTGCACAGCTGGGAAAGACTCAGCTGCAACCACAGGGGCCAGGAAGCCTGGAAATGCTGCCCAGCGGCCAGGAGGGCGAGACCCAGAGCCAGTGGGTCAGACTGGAATGAGGGGGTGGATGCTTAAATTTGGCCAGGTAAACAGTCCCAGCAGAGGGGCTGGGAGGAGTGGGCCACCACTGCCAAGGCTGGCCAGACTGGACCAAACGTCGGGTCCGCTTTCTGGGCTCCACCAGCTCACTGCCTGGAGGGGGCAGTCTGTCCCCCTCAGAGACGGAGAGAGGGTGATTTGTACTGTAAAAGATGGCTCAGATGAAAACCCGTAGGGATTTCACCGTCACCAAGCGTCCATCCCCAAGCCCTCTCCCGGGTTTCTCTGAACTGCCAGATGCAGTTTGAAGATGTTTAATAGACACATCACCAACTCAATGGACATGAATTTGAGCAAACCCCGGGAGACAGTGAAGGACAGGGGAGCGTGGTAGGCTGTAGTCCATGGGATCACAGAGAGTGTGACACGACCGAGCGACGGAACAACAGCAGCAATAGCAGCTAGCTAGGGATGCCCCAAGGCGAGAGCGCAGAACCACTTCCCTCTGCCCCGTCCTCTCCCCGCTGGGGACTTCTAGATCTCCTGCTGTTGTGAGGCCCAAGAGACTTGAAGGAGCCCCCAAAACAGCAACAACCAACCAAAGACTGAAAACTCTACGGACTGTGTTCAGGTGTGGGGAAGGAGCAGGGGGACCTGTGCAGAAGACAAGGGGATTAATGGCAGGCAATTTGGAACGGAGCTCGGAGCAGAGAACAGCAAACAGCACAGCTCTGTGGGCTTACTCGTGTCTATTTTAGAGATGGTGAGGACCAGCACGGCATGTAAAGCCTCCTCTCCTGCTAGACACGCCAGCATGGCCATCCAGAAGCCGCAGAGACACCAGGAGCGAAAATTAAAACAGGCTAGCCTGGGCTCTGGTCCTCCTTGAGGAAGAGCAAACAAGAAACTCTTTGAGCTGCCACTAGAGCAACAGCAGCGTGAAATACGCAGGTGAAGGGCAAGCCCAATTTTTTTCTTTTCGTAGCATATGGCTCCCAGCAATTTGGCTTAGACTTTGGGTATAGAGAAAAAAAAATTTTTTTTTTTTAGAAAAGGATTGTTTTCAAGGCAATCAGACCCCTTGGAGGCAAAGCTCCATAGAAAGGACCCAAAGAAGACTGTTTTCAGACTTGAGCAGATATCTGTTCACACATCCATACTCCAGTACCCGAGAAGTTGGGGCCTGGGACTGCAGGGCCTGCAGACCCCAGCAAGTCCCAAGCCCGAGGGCCAGTTTTTCCTAGAGGGAAAGGAAAGGGGCTGCCCTCAGATACTTATCCACATGCCACCTCCATAGGTCCTTGGCTCCACAAACATCCTCCTCTGTGCCTGCTCCACCTCTGATGGTGCAGAGACCTCTGTCCTCAGGTTCGGGACTGGACCTCCCTACAAACGCCCTGCGGCATCACGGCTCCCTCAGCGTGCAGAGGTTTCTGAGCACCGCCTGTCCTTCCCAGTAGAGGTATCTCCTTCCTTCTGCTATTTATAGCTACAAATCTTCTGTGTGAAGACAGAACAGACTCTGTTTTGAAATGGAGGAAACCACCACTCAGCCTTCCACATCTCCTGGGTCGGCAGGTCTGCCGGGGACCTAGCAGGCATGTGGGTGCAAGCTCAGGCTGGGTGTCACTCACCCCCGCCTGTGAGCGGAGCCTTGCGCTTGATAAGTGAACGGCACACGTGATTCCACACCGGAGGGGCGGGCTCCAGGAGAGGGCCCTCGGCACTCCCGAGGTGTGCCCACTGTCCCCAGCCCCTGTGTTGCCTTAGGGCTAGCCTCAGGAGGGGCCACCCTGAGCTCCCACTGCTGCCCCTGGCCCGGTGCTGGTAATCTGGCAGGAGCGTGACTCTGCCCACTGGAGATTACCGCACGCACCCTGACGGCACGCATCACATTGCTGTCAATGGAAACTTCCTAGGCCACTAGACTGGTACCAGGATTCTCCTCCAGGTACCAGGCTGAAGTTCTGCCCGGGTGGTGGTAACTGAAGGCGGTGGCCAAGCAGCCAGGTGGCAAAAGGGCCCGGGGGCGGGAGGCAAGCGGAGAGCAAGTCCCCCAGCACAGCCAGGTCACACCTCAGCGCCTCTCTCTGTCGGAGAAGCAATCCTGCTCCAAGCAAAGACAACGAAAACATCCAGGAAAGGGCGCCGTGTCTCGAGTGCGCGGCCAAGTATCCCCCGAGGCTCCAGGAGAGGGTGGAGAAAGGCCACCCCGCACCTCTCGCGGCCAGCAGGGAAGAGGCAGGGGGAGCGGAGGCGAAATGAAAGAAAACAGAAAACTCGGAGGACCAGCCGGAGACCTGCTCGGGCTTCGGCAGGAATCCAGGCACCAAACTAACACTGCTCGCGGGGGTTAAAAGAATCCAGATGGAGCCTCGCCACAGTCTGGCGGGCGCGGGGCGCAGAGCCCACCGTGGAGCCCAGCTGGGCCCGAGCGAGCGGGGAAAAGCGCGCGGGAAGCTCGGGGGCTCGCGGCGCGCGGACTGCCCGGGGCTGAGCCTGCGCGCCCGGGGGCGGCTCCCCGCAGCTCCCGGGGCCCGAAAGCGGCGACACCCGCCTCCTGGAGGGCGGGGACCCTTGCTACCTGCCGGCTGGGGGCGGCCCGGGCGCGGCGAGAGCCGGCGGCCCCAGCTTTGTTCGGCGGCAGGGACCCCTTCCCCTGCGCGCCCCCTGCCCCGCCGGGCCCCCCGGCCCCGCAGACCCGCTCCGGTCCGAGCTCGGGGTCCCCGGGGATGCGGTGGGGTGGGGCCCCTCCTGGACCGCGCCTCCCTGCTCCCGACACGGGCACCCAGACTGGCCCGCGGGCGAGGGGCGCGGGGAAGTTGGGTGGCGGGGCGGGGGCTTACCTGCGTGTCCGCGGCTTGTCAGGCCCGCGGGCTCCCGCTCGCTCTCCGGCGGCCCGGCCCTTCCAGAGCCCGCGGGCCCGGCTGGCCGGGGGCGTCGACTCTCCGCGCTGCGGTTCGGTCTCGCTGTGCGTCCGCCCGGCCCCAGGGGTCGACCACTCGCCCCCGCGGAGCCCGAGCTCTCTATCCGGAGGGCGCCTGGGTCCGAGCCGGCGAGCGGAGGCGGGCAGCGGCCGGCGGTCGAGCGGAGGAGGCCGGGCGCTGCGCGGGGCTCGGGCCGGGGGCTGCGCGCTCCTCTCCTGCCGCGGTCGGGAACTTGGGCCCGAGTTGGCTGCGGCGGTGGCGGCCGCGGCTCCGAGTGCAGGGCCGGCGCCGGCCGGCGGGTCCCGGGCCCCGCGCTCCGCCCCGCGCCTCCTCCCCGTCCCCGCCCCGCCGCGACAACCCGCCCCCGGGGCTCCTCCCGGGCGGGACCGGGCCTCGCACCTGCCTCCGCGCCCCACTCGCCCGCTCCTTCTCGGGCCAGACTCCGGGGCGCGCGTGGGGAGCCCCCCTCCCCGGACACCCCGCATATCTACCGCCCACTTCGCCAGAACTCTGCCGGGTCCTCCGGGAGCACGTAAGGACTCACTGGGCGGCAGCCCCGGGTGCAGCCAGCGCTCCTGCCCGGGAGCCCCCAGCTCACATCAAACCCTCGCACGCGCTTTATCCTCCTCTGGGTCCCCCCAAGGAGGAGAGGACCTGTCACTTCTGGCTCACAAACCCGAGCCATTCCCTTGGTCCTCGATCCCTGGACAGCACCTGGCAGAGCCATCCTTTGGATGGGAATGGCCCCCGCGGCGGGGCTCACAAGAAATGCGTTTCAAAAGGAAAATGCGCTCCCTCGTCACTTCTAGAACACGGTTCGGGCTGAATTGCTCCGGTGGTCACTGAACGGAGTTAGAGCCGGAACAGTCACTAGAGCCTCGGCTGGGAACCATGTCCCAGCACTTTGATTGCAGCCCCCAAACCTGGGGAGCGCGGCACCATCTGGTACCCCTGGGCGAGCTGTCCCAGAAGGAGTAGCCGAGGTCCCACCAGGGCAGAGCTCCAGCTCCAGCCCGGAGCCTAGTCCAGAACCCAGCCAAGAGAGCCCCAGGGGTGAGGCCCACCTTACAAGGGTTTTTGTTTTTGTTTTTTTTTAAATATTCTACACCCTCTTCCCTTCCCCTAGTGAGTAGAAGGTTGTTCTGCTAAAGAAATTATCTTTGAATGCAGTAGGTGAGGGGGAAAAAGGCCATAAAAACAATAGCAATCATTGAAGGCTTGGGCTTTTTAAAATTGGTATCACAACAGGGTGACAGCCTTCCCCTTTCAGTGGGGGAAGGGGCTGCAGGGGGTGGTCAGAGACTGAGGGCCCAGGAACCCACCACAGTGGGCTGGCAGCAAGAATCTATTGTGCTCTGGGTTTTACAATAAGGAAAGTAAGCGCAGTTTTAGCAAATACCACGCTAATTAGGGAGAAAGTCTTCCCTGGAATTGTGCTGGCCTGGCCGCAGGTGCCCCAGGACTCTTCTCACCTCACAGTAAATGGGGTTTATGAGACCAGGTCCAGCAGCCTGAAATGAATGGCCTGTAATTGCCATGGGGTGGGGGGCCACCTTCCCCGAGGGGAGCTAGTTCAAGGCTCTATCTGTGGGGACAGATGAGACCTGCAGGGAGCGGGTCTAACACAGGACGCAGGAAGAAAGCTTTGAATTCATCTTGACAGATTACAAACAGGCTCACCTTCTCTCCTCCTCACAAGAAATGGGTTCTGAGGTCAGGGTCTTTGTGCAAGCAAAGGAAGGCCTCATGCAGAAGAAAAGTGGCAAGCAGCCTGGCAGAAGCTGGGGATTCACTTCATACACTTGTTTATGGAGCCCTAAACACGCAGAGATGGCTAAGAGCAGCTCCCAGCCTCGGGAGGTTAAAAGTCTAAAGGAGTAACTACAAGAACGAGCAAGTTTGCTTGGGCCCCAGCTGACCACCCAGGGGGAGGGCAGGTGACAGATGACAGCCATCCCAGCTGAATGTCCCCTGTGTGGTTCCACACCTCCCGCCTCCATCTTGGTCCAAGATGAGTCAACGCTTGTGGCCCAGCGAGGGAAGCTGCAGCCCCCCAGGAAAGGAGTTTGTGGCTGAGTAGCTGGGAAAGCATTTGAACAAGGAGCCCCGAGTCCTGGGCCAGGTTCCCAGGGGAAGTGGTGAGCGCCCCACTGCTTGAGTCAGCCCGGAGGCCAGCGCTGTGGGACTGCGGACAAGGCTTGCCCATGTTTTGTCTGTGATGGCTGGGTGGGGTCTCCCGCCTTCTCCCCCAGATAAAACATATCCTGACTTGGCACTTGTGGTTTAAACATAGAGAAAGCAAGTTTCTGGACCTATGGAAAAGAGTAATGGTTCCCGCTTTGTTTATTGGAGACGCCGTTCCTCCTTCCTGGTCATGCCCCCACAGGCTGCCAGCACCCTCAGAGGCTTCTTCCAAGGCAGAACGGCTAACAAAACCCTGTCGGAAGGAGACAGGAGGAGGCAGCCCGCTCCGTTTCCTTAGTTCTCTGTGGCTCTCTGTTGAGGCCCCTTTAGGGCTGACCGCTGCCCCGTGGGCTGTGCACACTGAGGGCAGCTGTCCCCTTTCCCATCCCAGCACCGGGAGGAAGAGTTTCATGGACCACGGCTGCTCTGGCGCCAGCACCCTGATGTGAGAAAGTCCTCCACCCCACCCCAACCCAGCTGCTTCTCTGGCGCCGTCCTAAGGGTTTATTTGGGAGGCACAGAGAATTTCTTGGGGGCACCGGCCTGACAAGCCTTCGAAGCCAGGAGAAAATGGAGAAACAAGACTACAGAGCTAGCAGCCGTTTTGCCAACAGCTACTCCATGGGCACACGGCTGGTGCCAGACAGTGTTCACCTTGCGCTTGTTGTCTGGATGCTCTTCTGAAAACAGGGGCTTGAAAAGCTGGTAGATTCTGACCCAAATATCAAGCCGCCATGCATAGATCCCCACAGATTACCCCCTCCAATCCCCTGCCTGCCTCAGACTCAAAGTAGCTGAGACATTCTGGGATGTGTGGGTCGCGGGGGATACTAAACACTAATGGTGCCAGGGTTGGAAAGAGGAGAACTCTGCTGCCATGGGCTTGAACCTGCCTCCGCGGTGACTTGTCAGGAGGCCAGCAGCTCAAGGGAGGCAGAAGCCAGCAAGGATATTGACAGTCTCAAGACTGGTGCGTGTAGTTACGCTTCCTCTTGACTGAGGTCCCTCTGGTGAAGACAGCCCTGCTCACCGCCCTTGGAGGATCTCCTGTGACCAGTTCTCCCCAGAGAGACCAATGTCCTCCAGGGAGAGATCTAGCAAGGGTGCTGAGCAGGGGGCGCTACATCAATACCCCCCATCCCCCTGACCCCGGACATCCGGACTCACTGCCTGCATACGTGATCTTGGGCAGGAACGGCTGTCTCTCAGCCACTGTTTCCTCATCTGTCAGGGAGCGGCGGTGAGACAGCCTGCCTCAGGGGGTGAGTACTACGTGGGGTGAAGCAGATGAGGAAACCGGGAGCCCCTCTTACGGGCGGTGTGCGCTGTGTGATCAGTCGCTCAGTCGCGTCTGACTCTGGGCAACCCCATGGACTGTAGCCCACCAGGCTCCTCTGTCCATGGGATGCTCCAGGCAAGCATACTGGAGTGAGTTGCCATTTCCTCCTCCAGGGGAGCTTCCTAAGCCAGGGATCAAGCCCACGTCTCCTGATCAGGCAGGTTCTTTACCACTGAGTCACCTAGGAAGCCCCTCGCGTTTGCCACACACTCAGTAAAACTACACTTGATCTTAGCCAAAAGGCTGAGAGGCGGTAATAAAAACGGCTAACAGCATTACTACCCTAAAGCAGACAGGACCTGAGTTGCTACGTGGATGGTCTAATGTGGCTCTCAGCCTCTAAACTCCTGGATTTTCATCCCCATATTTTCTCCCATGACAAGACGTACAGAGTCCTAGAATGTTCCTTGAATGAATTACTGCTTCACAAATATCTAGAATAAGGCAGCTGAAGGTGTCACTGAAGTGAAGTGAAGTTGCTCAGTCGTGTCCAACTCTTTGCGACCTCATGGACTATAGCCTACCAGGTTCCTCCATCCATGGAATTTTCCAGGCAAGAGTACTGGAGTGGGTTGCNTAGAATGTTCCTTGAATGAATTACTGCTTCACAAATATCTAGAATGAGGCAGCTGAAGGTGTCACTGAAGTGAAGTGAAGTTGCTCAGTCGTGTCCAACTCTTTGCGACCTCATGGACTATAGCCTACCAGGTTCCTCCATCCATGGAATTTTCCAGGCAAGAGTACTGGAGTGGGTTGCCATTTCCTTCTCTAGGGGAGCTTCCCGACCCAGGGATAGAACCCAGGTCTCCCTCATTACAGGCAGACACTTTACCTCCTGAGCCACCAGGGAAGGTGTCACTAAAACCTGGCCAAATCTGGAGATCCCAGCATCACAGTCAGCATTCCCTGTAAAGGTCCTGGGGAGCGCGGGAGGGAAGCTCTCCTGGATGGAGGGGCGGGGTAGGGGCTAGGTGGGGGAAATGAACTGCTGCAGGCCGGGCCCACAGGGCGGCGCTGTTTGGAGTCACCATGGACACGCAGTGCTCCAACCACCTTGACCTGTCAGGATCCTCGCGTTCTATTTCCCCCTCTTGGCTTTGACTGAAGGCCTTTCGTGTGTGTTCTGTATGAACGGGTGTTAGGAGGGAATGGGGATGTGGTGCCTGTGTCAGGGGCTCGTCCCTCACGGTGGGGCAGGGGCCCTCAGAGGGGCACACCCCCAGGTCAGGTGCCCTCAGGACGGAGTGGACCCTGCAGATGTCACCTTCTCTGTCAGGGCCACAGTGTTCTCACAAAACAAGCCCACTATGGAGTCAAAGGGGAAAGGGAGGTGGATGGTGGTGTGGAGGGGAGACGAGAATCTGACTCCATGTCCATCTCATTTTGAGGGTCAACAGGAGCGGTCAAGTGTTGACAGCAAGAAATGGCAACGGGAGGGAGGTTGGAGGTCAGGGTGACTGGAGACGCAGCTCCAGCAAACTGAACTGGCATCAGCGAGGGTCCAGGTGGAAGGGGACTGAGCCTCGGGGATGATCCTGCAAGGTTAACTGTCAGGGAGTGGGGCTAGGGTCAAGTGATGTACTCTTCACAATAAGGGACCCCTGCATACACTTGAACTCAGAAGAAAAGTGAGGTGGGTGAGAAATTCCTGGTCTTGGAAAGGAATGGGGAGGGGAGGAGGGAGCCAGGAGCTCCAGGGGTGGGGGGTGCAGTCGGGAGGTGGTGTGCTGTCGGTCCAGGCCTGAGGGGCCTTCCTTCCTCCTCGTGGGGGCTGTGGAGTCTTGTGATCAGAGGGTGTCTCATGGTCATTGGCTCCGAAACTGTGGGTTGGGAGGCTTCCTGGGGTCCTGGAGGTTTGGACTGTGGGTTTATCAGCATCTCTCAGGAAAGACTGTCACAAACACAGATTCCCAAGCTGCACTGCAGGCCTTTTGAGCAGGTGATTCTGCCCACAGAATCCCACAGGTGATTCTGGTCTTCAGCTCAGTCTGAAACTTGGCCGCGTGTGCACACGTGCGTGCTCAGTTGCTCAGCCGTGTCAGACTCTTTGGGACCCCACGGACTGTAGCCCACCAGGATCTTCTGTCCATGGGATTCTCCAGGCAAGAATACTAGAGTGGGTTGCCATGTCTTCCTCCAGGGGATCTTCCCGACCCAGGGATCGAACCCGCATCTCTTGCATCTCCTACACTGGCAGGTGGGTTCTTTACCACTAGCACCATCTGTGAAACCCCTGAGACTTGGCCCCCGAAGTCCATATCCAGCAAGCCTGAAAGGAGGGAAGAGGTGCCCTGTCTCCAGGGGATCCCGGGGAATCCACTCCTATCCTCTCGGGTGGAGGCAGAGGGCAGGGGAGCAGAGGGGAACCCACCTGGTACCCCAACCCAATTCCTGCCCACCTTGGCCTTGGGAATGCATCAGCTGAGACAGGGCTCCAGTTATCTAAATGGTACTAATGAGGATGATAGAGGAAATCCGCAGGTAACCCAGACATCTCACGGTGAGTAATGGTTTGCCTGCTGACCTATAATTATCATCAAAAGCATTTCTAAACTCCTAAATTCCGCCCTCTGAACCAGAATGCTTGGTTGGCAGTTTCCTGGGTGAAGTTTTTGTTTGACTTGAGAAAAAATGTTTGTACCACAACAGGCGAAGGGTGACACGTGGGAACGCAGCATCGTAGTGGACAATAGCTATGTTGGACACTGTGAAATTTAACGCATTTAACACAACACCTTCCCCTGTTCTCTGATCTTCTTCACTCTATCTAGTGGGACAAGCCTCTGAATTCTAAGATATAAATAAGTTCAGCACCTGAATTAACCCTGGATTTTTTTTTAATGTGTTGATCAATGAAAATGACTCACAGAAAATAGCAAGCAGTTACAAAGTTAATTAGACTTGAAAAATTCTTCCTTCCTAGAGGCTCTTCTTTTTTCTAAAAATATTTTGGCTGCACTGCTCAGCATGGGGGAGCTAGGTCCCTGCCCGGGGAACAAACCCACGTCTCCTTCAGTAGAAGCTCGGAGTCGTAACCACCGGACAGCCTGGGAGGTCCCCAGAGAACCCTTCTTGGGACTTCACACGCTGCCCATGAGGACAATGAGAGAGAGAGGATCAGGAAAGAGACCACAGTTCCATTCAGCATTTCAAGTTTCAAACGTGGGCCTTAAATTCCATCAGTGCTAAGGGAAGAAGCAGATACATGCCGTTGGTTTGGAGAGGCCTGGTGGTGGGCTGTGGGGGCTGACCTGAGCTTCCCAAACGTGAGTGGAGAGAGCCCCAGGCAGAGGTGGCCGGCCAGGGAGGGGAAGGTTCTGGCCAGCGACCTCACCCCCTCCTTTATCAAACTCCCAGCCACCCTGCCCCCTTTCATTTCCTTTCCGCCTTCCTGTAGCCTGGTAACCACACCTGTGTTCCGCCTGCTGCTTTTCTCATTCGCAGTCTGTCATCTAGGGTGTGTTTTAAGCAGGAATTTCTGGGAACAAAAAATCTCCTGGGCCCACAGCAGATTATCCAGTGGTGGGATATCAGGCACCAGAGCTTTTGGATGGAGGAGATGATCCCGGGCCCCGGGGGTAGGAGGTGTGGGGACGTGGGAGCCTTCCTAGTGCCTTTAGATCTTACCACCCAGGCGGCCACCAGCCTCCAGTCCACTTCCCAGGGTGCTGTCAGGGCTCTCAGGCCCGGCCAGTGGCAGGAGGCCAGGAGCTGCTTGCTCAGTTCTTAAGTTTAAACATCCACCTGGATTGGTGGTGAGGGACAGGGTCTCCAGAGCTGGCAGAGAAGGCCCAGGTCATCGAAACCCATGCAGGCAATCCAGGGTCCTAGGATTTTTGCTTTCTGTGAGGCATTATGAATGTGTGTTTCAAAGATGCTTCATGCTAACAGTTAAAGTGTCAGAACCAACCAGGTCACAATCAGTATTTCATTAATAAAACCCTTTCCCTTTGCACTTCGAGAACCCTGAGCAGGGACGTGATGGCTGATGACAGTGACCTGGACAGACAGAGGACACTCGCTTGCTCCAGATACAGAGCACGTACATACTGACTTGGGGCCAAGCCCTGGCCCGAGAGCCTTTGATGTGGAGGAGACGGGAATGAATCAGGCGGCTGGCAGTTGGGCCAGAGCAGGGGTGAAGTTTCTCTCTGGGGAGCAGCTGGCTCAGAGCTTCTCGAGGAAGGGGGCCCGGAGCTGGGGGCCCCCGAGCAGGGTGGCCTGAGGGGGCAAGGGAGGGGAGCTTGCGGGCACACTGGGAGGGCCTCGGGTCACCCTCTCGGCAGCCAAAGCCACCGGCTGGAGGGGCCCTCACCGAGCAGAGTCCTCACTGCTTGAAGCAAAGAGTGCAATCTCAGCCTTGTACCCTGGGGGCGGAAGGCCAAGCCGGGAGAGAGTCACCCCCAGTGAGGGAGGGGTGGCAAGGAGCCCCCTCGGCTGCCCAGGACTGGCTTCTAGGACCTCTGCCACCAAGAGGTGGTCCTGAGGCTGACTGGCTGGGGATGGCGCGTCCTGTCCTGTCCCCATGGGAGGCCCCATCGCTGGGCCCAGCCCCCATGCCAAGACCCCGCTTCGACCACAGGGCCCCAATCTGACTTTCTTTCCCATCTTAGTGGGTTTGGGAGAGCCTAGCGGGCTGGGAGCAATAAAGGCTGTTTTTGAGCAGCTGAACCCACAGGCATAAACTCAGCCCTGGACAAGCCATGGGGCAGCCCCTGCCCTCCTCACCGCCTCCGCTGGCTCAGCCCTTACTGCCTGGGGCGGCGACACGGGGAAGGAACCACCTGGGCCGTGTTCCTGACTTAGGGAGATGCTCACCTGTTCCCAAACCTGGCCAGTCCTCTGCCCCTTCCAGTAGCCCCCGGCTGTCTCTCCACCCAGGTGCAGTGGTGGGGTGGGGGAACACCCTCTCCACCTCTAGAACTGCTGTTTTGGAAGCAGAGATCCTGCAGCCCAACTCTTGGGAAAACCTTCCAGATTAGGGTAGTGACCATGGCGATGAGTAAAGCAGGGATAACTTAGTTTTTATGGATTTTCCATTGCTGTGTGGCACCAGGAATCATGTGGAGGGAAGCCTGCTCGGTCAGCATCAAGACAGCACGGACCAGTCCTAACAGAGCGCGTACCATGAGCCGAGGAATGGTACTCTCACACCGGCATTCTGATGATGCCACCCCATCATGCCAGTGAGCCCCAGCCAGGCCACGGGGACCCAGGTCAGGCCTCACCTGTCCCCAGGTATACAAGAGCCGCTGTGGAGACAAAGACTTCTCCAAACTCTGCCCCAGCACCCAGGGTCTCCATCCCACCCCCACCATCACTCAGGGGCAGGAATCAAGCTGGCCAGGCTCTATAAATAGCAGTGGTGGTTGGGGTGGGGTGGGGGGCTGGGCTGGAGACCGTGGGAGAAATGCAGAAGATAAAGTGCTTTTCTGTGTAATCTGTTCAAGCTCACAAGGAGGCAGGAAAACAATTTCCCCGCAAACTAAGACTCAAGGAAAGTCCAGTTCTCTCGCCCCCGGTGGCTGGAGACTCGAGGCTTTTAATAAAACAATTCTGGGACAATGTCTGTTGGTCCAGGAAAGACCCCTGAAGCTGCTCACGCTGGGGGAGGAGAGGGGGGATCAGTCCCTAAGCAGCATGGAGGCTGTTTCCTCTGCGGTGGTCTCCAGTCTCCCCACCCCCACTTCCATCAGCCAGAGGCTGCCAGGAAATCAGACCAATGGGATCCCAGGGTGGGGGGCTCCCTCTAGTGGCCCCTTGGACCCACTGGCAGCTGGCCCCTGGGGTCTTAACCGGAGGAGTGAAGGAAGCAGAGGTTTGAACGCCTGGCAGAGGAGACGCCGGTCCCTTCCTGGGCATGAAACCCCGGGACAGAGAAGATGCATCCGGACCTCGCGATCACAGCAGCATCGTTCACCAGAGCGCAGAGGTGGAAACCGCTCAAACGCCCGCTGACGGATGGGTGGGTAAACACAGTGGAACGTTATTCAGTCTTAAAAAGGAAAGAAAACTTGACTCAAGCTACAGAATGGCTGAAACTTGAGGTCATTGTGCTCAGTGACATAAGCCAGACACAGAAGGATAAATGCTGTGCGACTCCACTTATGTGAGGCCCCGAGAACAATCAAACACACAGAGAGGAAAGGGGAATAGAGGTTACCGGGCGCTGGGGGAGGGGCAGGGCTTCAGCCAGCGACAAGGAACGCGTCTGGACCCAGATGGTTGGACGGCAGTGTGAATGCACTTAACGCTACTGGACTGGACACTTATACATGGTCACAATGGTAAATTTCATGCTATTTATATTTTACCATAACGAGGGGAAAAAAAAAAAACAGGAAAAAAAAAAGAAAGAGGGAATACGTCCATCCATCCTTGTGGGAAAAAAAAACACACCTTCTTCCAGAGTCCTAAAAAGTTTGCCAAATGACCCAATTTGTGTTGAAATTTCCTGGGTTTGTCTCAGCCTAGAATGAAATCTAGAGACTTAAAATTCGCTCAGTTTGGAAGAATAACCTGGGAAGAATTTCTGTACTTGAATATAGTTGGAGTAATCAAGACAGCATGGCCTTAGCGGAAGGACACAGACCCATGGAACCTGGGGACAGACCCACACAGACACTCCCAAATGCGGTGACAAAGCTGCTTCAGTGGGAGACGAACAGTCCTCTCAACAGGAAGCACTGGGGCCACTGGACGCCCACAGACTGAAAGTGGCCTCAAGGTCATTCAAGAATCTGGGTGCTCATCCCTCCTGCCACTAGGAACACGCCACTGAATTCCATAGGGAGGTGTCACTAGAGACCCACAAGAACAGCTGAAATAGGAACCTGGATCTCTCAGAAGTTGCCGGCAGGAATTCAAAATGGTGCAGCCACACTGGAGAAGAGTCTGGCAATTTCTTAAAAAACCAAACATACACTTACCATACGATCCAGCAATTGCACCCCTGGGCATTTACCCCAGAGAAATGAAACCTTGTGCTCTACAAAACCTGGACGTTCACGGCAACTCTATCTATAACAGCCCATAGCTGGAAATGGCCCACGTGTTCTTCAACAGGTGAACAAAATGTGGTCCATTCAGGCTACTTAGTAAAAGGCGCCACGTTGCAGAGCAACCTCATCAAGCCCTGGAACCCAGCCCGGGGCCAGAATTGTGACTAGGGGAAAATTCTGGTATTCCCAGGTCAGGGGTTAGCAGACCATTACCTCAGGGGCAAATCCTGCTGCCGGTCCTTGCATGACCTGTGAGCTGAGAACAGCTTCTACATTTTTAAGTGGTTGGAAAAAAAATGTTTGAAAAGAATAATATTACATGAGATATGAAAATTAGATGAAATTCAAATTTCAGCATCTGTCGTTTCATCAGAAGACACACGATCCACAGCTGAGCAGAGACGGTACAGATGGCACAGCCCGCAATCAAGACTTCCTACAAAATCAAAGTGCGGGGCCCATGCTTGAAACAATGGTGAAGGGACTTCCCTGGTGGTCCAGTGGGTAAGACTCCAAGCTCCCAGTGCAGGGGAATTCTGCAGGCAAGAATACTGGAGTGGGTTGTCATTTCCTCCTCCAGGGAATCTTCCCGACCCAAGGATCGAACCCTCATCTCTTGTAGCTCCTGCACTGGCAGGCAGATATTTTACTGCTGAGCCACTAACTGGTCACCCCAAATTAGACTTGTTTTCTTTCTTGATGGGATTATCTTTTGGGGTGGGGGTGCGATGGGTGCATCACCCCACATTCACCCCAAAATATCAGAGGCAGTCTGTGACATCCCTTTTCTTCGTGAAGAAGTCGAAGTTTTAAAGTGTTAATATTTTTGAGTTTTCTTATTTCTCAGATATCATGATAACTCCTTTGAAACTGTTCCATCAGCCTGGTAGTTGGGTTGAGAAGTTATGTTTAAACGTTATTTCCAAGTTATTTGGGCTTTTTTCCTCAAGTCGTTTAGAGGCTATGTGTGAAGTTTAGTACATAGTGACACTTCTCAGATACAGTAATTCAATTTGATACAAACCTAGGAAGCAGAAACAGTGTGTAGTTCCACAACAGGGCGAATCTTGGAGGCTCACTTTTATGCTTCGCAGTTGCTGGCAATTTGAGAATCCCAGTGAGCATCACCAGTCTTCTGCTGTCTCCACCGGACACCGATTTTTTAAATAAAATGCGAGATGCTGCCTCCACGGGTGGCATCAGTGGGGTGTCTGTGCCTGTTTGGATCTTTGCTGTTTCTGGTAAGCGCAGATTTATGCTTGCTGAGGTAGGAAGGGCTCGAAGTGGATCCAGGCACAGCCTGTGACCGGCCTCTAGTGAGCAGAGCTTGGGGAAGACATGCCCTTCTCTGCCAGTGGACAAGGAGGCTCCTCGAGCAGGGACCACCGCGGGAAAGGGCTCTAGGTGGCCTGTGCTTCAGGTGGGGCCGGGACCCCAGTGCTGGAGGGAGCCCAGGCTGCAGGGCTGCCCCTAAGTGGCCATGGGCCCCGGCTCTCACATTTAGGAGCGTTCCCAGACTTCCTTCTGTTTAAGATGAAGAGACGGGACAGGGTTTTCTTCTGCTCTTTTAAAATGGGTACTTTAGTTAGTTAGTCTTGGCTGCACGGGGTCTCGCTCGCCCCGTGCAGGCTTCCTCTAGCTGCAGCACGCAGGGGCTCCTGTCTGTCGCGGCGCGTGGGCTTCTCATTGCAGAGGCTTCTCTGTTGTGCAGCACAGGCTCCAGCGTGTGGCCCTCAGGGGCTGCGGCACGTGGGCTCAGTGGCTGTGGCGTGCAGCTCGAGGGCGAGTGGGCCTCAGTAGTTGCGGCTCGAGGGCTCTAGAGCGCGGGTTCAGTGGTTGTGGCGCACGGCTTAGTTGCTCTGTATCGTGTGGAATCCTCCTGGACCGGGGATCGAACCTGTGTCAGTCCAGTTGCTCAGTCATGTCTGACTCTTTGCGACCCCATGGACTGCATCATGCCAGGCCTCCCTGTCCATCACCAACTCCCAGAGCCCACTCAAACTCATGTCCATCGAGTCAGTGATGCCATCCAACCATCCCACCCTCTTTCGCCCCTTCTCCTCCTGCCTCCAGTCTTTACCAGCATCAGGGTCTTTTCCAGTGAGTCAGTTCTCCACATCAGGTGGCCTTCCAATGAATATTCAGGACTGATTTCCTTTAGGATTGACTGGTTTGATCTTGCAGTCTAAGGGACTCTCAAGAGTCTTCTCCAGCACCACAGTTCAAAAGCATCGATTCTTCAGCGCTCAGCCTTCTTTATGGTCCAACGCTCACATCCACACATGACTACTGGAAACATCACAGCTTTGACTAGACAGACCTTTGTCAGCAAAGGCAGATTCTTATCCACTGCACCACAAGAGAAGTCCTGGACAGGACTGTTTTCAAGATCCTTTCCAGCTGTAATCACCTACAAATCTGTAAGGAAGAACTTTCTAGCATAAAAATCTACTCAGAGTCAAACTGGCAGTCTGAAAGGGTAAGGGGAGTTGTATGTAGTCCAGGGGGCCCTGTAACAAGAGGGCATTTGGGTGACCCCTTAATAGAAAGCAGCCTCTCTCCACTTCCTATATGAAGTGAATTCCTTAGAGGGTTTCTGCTCTAAACCAAATAAATCTAATAAAAGGTAGTTTACTCAACCTCCTTATGCCCTCGTCCCTATTTGGAAAGTGTAGGAAGCAGGCAGGTGTCCTTTAGGGCAGACGAGAGGGGGCAAAAGACTGGCTGGGCAGCCTGGGGCTGGTCGGCATGGGGGAGCCTTGGGGATGGGCCAGTAGGTGCTGCCAGGACACTGCCAATATTCCAGAGACCCTGGTTCAAACTAGGGCCAGGGCTGAGCAAGGGAGAGGGGAGGCCCAGGGCTGCTGGGCCCGGGCAGCTAAGAGCATAACCAGGCAGTGGATGGGCCTGGTGCCTGGCGGACCACCTAGGGCTTCATTCAAGAGGAACCTTGAAGACTTGACTGGAGAGCTACAGTGCCCAAGACAGCAGCTGTTTGCTGTGGATCCGCCTTAAAATTTTTTTTTTTTTGCGTGTGATTAAAAAACATGTAAATAACATTTATACTTTGAACTATTGGTAAGTACACAACGTGGGCTTCCCAAGTAGTGCTAGTGGTAAAGTGCCACTCTCCTGCCAATGCAGGAGACATAGAGACACGGGTTCGATCTCTGGGTCGGGAAAATACCTGGACTAGGGAATGGCAACCCACTCCAGTATTCTTGCCTAGATAACCCCATGGATGGAGGAGTCTGATGGGCTACAGTCCATGGGGTTGCAAAAGAGCTGGACACAACTGAAGCGACTAACACAAGAAACTCCAGCTGCTCCTGTTAGCACAGGGCACGCTGAAGAGAGAATAGACGCGGGCCGCCGTCTCACTCAACATCCGCCTGAAACATGGACAGGACACGGTCTTCACATAAAGGGCGGGCTTGGCGTCTGGCCAGCCCTTCACCAGGAGCCCCTCCTGTCCTCCCCTAGTGGCTGGGTGACCGAGGGCACTGCACGTTCTCTGTAAATTACTCCCCTCCCAGTCTTATTAAACTCACAGAGGGCCACAGGGGCAGGACAACCACAAACCCTAGAGTGCTTNGCTTGGCGTCTGGCCAGCCCTTCACCAGGAGCCCCTCCTGTCCTCCCCTAGTGGCTGGGTGACCGAGGGCACTGCACGTTCTCTGTAAATTACTCCCCTCCCAGTCTTATTAAACTCACAGAGGGCCACAGGGGCAGGACAACCACAAACCCTAGAGTGCTAGCCACCCCCCGACCACCCACCTGTGTCCCGGAGCTCAGTGGGTGTCGACACCGCTGTCTGCGTCTGGTCGTTTGTCTTCCACGGAGTCCTCCGCAACCACTCTACTTCTGTCTTTTGGGCCGCAGACCGCCCCCTTGACGGGTGGTCGGACGGGCGCTGCCAACAGCTGGGGTTCCGTGTCCAGGACACTCAGGAAACTCTCCTCCCCAGACCTGCTGGAATGGGAGACCCTGACCATCCCTGATCCTTGCAAACTAGGCAGCTCCCAGCCCCGGGTCTCCTGCACGTGGAGGAGGAGGATATTTGGCAGGGGGGTGGAATCTTGTTAAGCAAAGAGAGAAAACAGGAGAGAAGGAAAGAAGGTGGCTATTGGGAAAGGCCTGTCAGGCTTGGGGGAGCAGCTGCCGTGGGGCAGGGGCAACCTCGTCTCCCCCCTACCCCAGGGTGACTCCCACCCTTACAGCAGCAGCCAGTGTAGCCCCTGCAGGCCTTGCTTCCCCACTGGGCCCCCGCATGCCCCTCCNGAAGGTGGCTATTGGGAAAGGCCTGTCAGGCTTGGGGGAGCAGCCGCCGTGGGGCAGGGGCAACCTCGTCTCCCCCCTACCCCAGGGTGACTCCCACCCTTACAGCAGCAGCCAGTGTAGCCCCTGCAGGCCTTGCTTCCCCACTGGGCCCCCGCATGCCCCTCCATGCTGCCCCCTTCCCGGGGGGCAGGAGGAGAATTGCAGAAGCTCCAGGAGGAAGTGATGACACTCAGAAGCCCTGGTTTGCAGACACAGGTACCCAGCTGAGAATATTAAATCGCTGTTCACAGAGTCACCTATGTACACGTAGGTGGGAAGTCATCCCCAGGGGGGTTAGAGGGCCCCGCTCTGCTCTTGGGAGCTTTGAGGGGTCTAGAGGTTCTGTCTGCACTCCTTGACGACACTGGGAGGCTTGGAAGACATTGTGGCTGGTTCCAAGCTGTGCTGGTGATTTTTAACACCTTATAATGCAACCAATGCTTTAGTAAAGACAGGAAGTCTGACTGGCCGGATAGATCCAGGGCCCCTGTCCGTGGCAGAGGCCCCCTGGGTCCAGCTCAGGGGTGGGGGCTTCAGCCCCCTGGCCGAGGCGCTGCCGAGCCATGCTCCCACCCTTGGCGAGTGGGCTGGAGGGCTCAAGGCCACTCCCGGTGGCCCTTGTGACATGGAGCTCCCCTCAGAGCTGACGCAGAGCTGGGGCCAGGGCCAGGCTGGGGCCAGGGAGGCGTCCGGGAGTGGCTTGGGTTGGAGGCGAGGCTGTCCTGAGGGAGCCCCTCTGCCCAATCTCTGCACCATGATCCCGCCCATCCTGAGAGGTGCTGCTTCCCGGGTCTGAGAATCTCACATAGCTTCCTGTGTCTTGTGAGAGGCCGGGTAGGGCCCCCATCCTGGGAAAGGGGGGTTTCCCATTCCAGCAGGTCTGGGGAGAGGCATTTCCTGGGTGTCCTGGACACGAACCCCAGCTGTTGCAGGAGAGGATGGGAGGGCAGCTGGGGCTCCCTGTCCTGTGTGTCTCTCAAATGCCACTCAGGGGGCACCTGGGCCAGCCCTGGGCCAGCTGGAGTGACTGCTCCTCTCCCTTGCCTAGAGTCCTGGCGGCTGGAGGCTCCACTGGTTGAAGAAGGGGCGCGAGGGAGGGTGAAGGGAAGGATCCTGGGGTGCAAGCCTCCCCACTCCCGCCGGCCAAGGCTCCACCCGCCTCCCCGATTCCTTCTGGATTAGCTCAGGGCGGCTTCACCCCAAAGACCGTCCAAGTTGGCAACAGCCACATGTCAGGCTGCTTGGCCTTTAATAAAATTTATGATGTAAATCTTGTGCTCTTAACACCTTCTTTGCAGGCCTCCAAGGGGAACAAAAATGTTGAAGCTTTTTATTCATTTCCTTCATGGCAGGGAGACCCTCATACTGGGCCAAAGCCTGCACGGGGGTGTGTGAACCCGGAGTGCACACATGCGCACGCGTGCACACACACACACACACACGCACACACACTCTGGGGAGGGGAGGGACCTTTGCAAAGACTAGTGGCGTCTCAGTCCCCGGCAAGTTCCCAGAACATCCATCGAGCCTTCAGTACAGAGACTCTTCTGAAGCAGCAGCACCTGCCTTAGACGCGGAGCCTCTGCCCCCCAGCCGTGAGGCAGGAAGAAGCCTCATCAGTCCGCTCAGGGGCACTGAAGGAAATCCCACGACCCTGAGGACCTGAGCCCAGAGGGCGCAGATGGTGAGGCCTTCCACAGTGAGACCCTCGTACGGTCCTGAGCTCCAGGGTCAGGCCCAGACTGCCCCTCTTCCCAGCTGCCCTGGCCCTGAGCAGGGGCCAGCCGGGGCCCTGCAGGCTGGCTCTGAGGTCCAGCACGGCTTCTAGCAGACACCCAGCTAACGCACGTCTGGCAACACAGCTGTGGGACCATCCTGGAGTTAAAGCTCGTGCGAGACCTGACGAGGGCAGGCCCATTCCCATGCCTGGAGGGCTCCGCTGAGCCCGAGTATGCACCACTGCATTCGGGGCCAGAGGAGGAGCAGACGCCCTCCCTTAGGGACTTTCCAGCCGCCGGCCTGGGCGGGGAGCCGGGGTCAGAGCGTTTCCGCAGCGTCTGCAGGTTCCAGTCCACGCTGAGGGCCGCAGGCTGGACTCTGCAGCGTTGACGTCCTGGCTCAAGAATCCGGCGTCAGATTCCCGTCTCCCGGGTGTCCTTTGTCACTGTGACTAAGGGGCGGGTGGACAAAGCATGCATTCAGGAGCCCATCCCCGGGAGATTGACGCGGCCCAGCCAACGAGACAGCACACTGGCATCTGGGCTTTGCCCTCTAAAGCAGAAGCCATGTGACTGCTGGCATCTGATGCCCCCGGATGAGGGCACTGTGGCCAAGTTCCAGTGGGGGGGGTCAGGTGCTGGAACAGGGCAGGTGAAGAGGCTGGTGACCCCTCCCGGAGAAACCCCCTCTCCAGGCCTTGTGTCTCCACACCTGTGGCAGTGGGCATCCTTATCCCTGTTTTAAAATGAGGAAACTGAAGATGAGAGAAGGCAGGTGAATTCTTGAGGCCACAGCCTGACACAGCACAGACCAGAAGTCAGACGACAGGATCGCCCTCTGCCCTCTGTGACCCAAGCATCCCTGCTTCTCAGGGATCTCCGGTGTGGCTGACCGCACGGGGACCGCCGGCCTCTCCTGCCTTTCTAGCATCTGAGGACACATCCTACCTGGATGAGCAGACTGCATGAGGCTCAAAGAAAAACAGCACGCGATTTTTAAATAACTTTATAATTTCCTGATGGATTTAGTTTGTGAATAAAAAAGAAAAAAAATGAACAAAGTGTTTACAATAGTTATCAAGGCAGAGTCAACTCTAACAGTTTCTCTGTTCACGTCATGATCGTGTCAGCGACACCGCCAGGCCCGAGTGCAGTGGACAGCGGTGGGGGGCTCGCTCAGACACCACCCCCTCGGCCGCTACTGTTGCCGAAAGGACTCAAGCTGCAGGGTCAGCGCCCGGGTCCCCGGCTCCTCAGCAGGGGCAGCTCTCCCTCCTGAAGCCAGGGGGCAGGGGAACCATAGGAGACCCCAGTCTATGCCTTGCATACCCACTGGGCTCGAGTGCCCCAGGCTGCCCCTGGGGGTCCAGGGCATGTGCAATACTGCTGTGGTGGTTTGGGGGAGGCAGCCCCACCAGGGCCGGGCTCTCTGGCTCAGTGGGGGACACCTCCTTTCCTGGCCAGGCTGTTGCTGGGGCCCAGACAGGCAGCCTGGGGCGGGGGCCTCATAAGCTTTCAGGGAAAGGCTGCAGGGACTGATGCCAGAGGGGCTGGGCTCTGAGCTGGCCCCCCACCCAGACCGCAGGCTCCAGGCTGGTTGGGGCTTGGCCCATCCTGGATGGGCCCCGGAGAGTATAGCACCAAGTGGGCAGGAGGAGGCTCTGTGGCTGGTGCGGAGCTCAGGGGCCAGCGCCAGGCCCAGGTGACCACATGGGACCCGGCACGCCAGGCGGGGGCCAGTGTTGGGGTGAGGGAGCTACGGGGTCAAGGATCTGGGAGCCTCTGGCAGAGGCCCTGAGGGTGGATAGGCAAGCTGGGCCCCAGGAGCCTCTCCTGAGCTCAGCGGCCAGTCGCCTGCCTGGATCTGGACCTGGCGTCTCCTCAGTAGCTGGCCCAACTGCCACCTCGGCCACCTTATGGGGAGAGGGGCGGTGTCTGGCTGCCCCAGAGTTTGAATTCCTTTGTTAACATGATATTGGTTTGATTTTTTTTTTAAGAAACACAGCTCTTTAATTTTTCAGTTCTACAACTACTCTGTAATATCTTAATAATCTCAACAATGGACACAATGGAACCGCCCCGATTCTCTGAACCACACGGACAATATCGACAAGCAGAGAAACGAAAGAGGAGGTGGGGAGGGACAGGAACCCACTCCCGTAAATCAACCCCTAATCCACCGCTCCCCTGGGGTCAGGAGGAGAAACACCTACGATGGGGGTCACAGCACTCGCCACACACGCTGGGAAAAACCAGGAGACACCTGGGTTACAGTTTTGACACTAAAAAGTTTGGAAAGTTTTTGCTTAAAAAGCACAGGACAGCCATTTTGTTCAGAAGGATTTTCTCTGTTTTCTTCCTGTGTTCCCTTAGTGTCCGGGGAGGAAACACCAGATTCCTCTCAAGACCTTTCTTTGATGGTTGCACCCCTGCTGAGGGGTCAGGGCTGGCAGTGGTGGGTGGGCCTGGGTCCGCATGGCCGGCTGCCCCTCCCTCTTCTCCCCCTGCAGCCCCCCCACAGCCCAGCACTCTGCCGCTGATGGGAGAGGAGGCTGGGGTGGGGTTGGGGGCCCACACAGGGTCCATGGGGACTCAGGAAGAGTCAGTTGAGCCCAAGTCCATCCCTGCTCTTTCCCCGCCCTGGGGCTTTTGCTGACACGGTGGAGTCCACGGTCGGGGAGAGAAGGGCGCGCGCGTTGGGTCAGCAGCAAATCCTGACCATCAGCAGTCACCGACACCTGGAGACGACTTCCTCTCCTCTCGCTGCTGGAAAGCCCGACAGACCTTTCTGGACACAAAGGGTGAGCCCAGCTGCTGCCGTCCATGGTGGAAGCGCCTTGGGTTCTGTCCGCTTCACTTGTGTTCCTAAGACGAGTTAGGAAGAGGGAGCTCTCAGGCCGCCTTCAGATGGTCAGGTACATGGTCAAGGTCAGAGTCGAGACGGAGTTGTGGAGCCCCGCTCCCTTCTTTACATGTGACAGCCCACCTGACGTCTTTTCCATTTCAAACAGCGTCCACACCTTGGCAGACCTGCACCCAGACGCTTCATCACGAGCCTGGCGAGGGCCTGCGGCGGAGGGGCAGGACCTGGGAACCATGTGAGGCTTCTGCCCTGCACCCCAGCTTGGTGCCACCCACTCTCCTTCTCACTGCCCCCCGTGACAACTGTTACCTGGGGACAGAGCTCAAGGTGCTCAGGGCAACGAGACGTGCCAATGGAATGGAGGGTTTGGTGAGCATGTTAGGTGGCCTGCAGTGCGTCTCCAAAGTCACAAGCCTTCGAGAGCAGCTCATGACCTCGAGTCAGAAGAGGTCAGGGGACACAAGGCTTGTGTGCTGGGAACTGCGCCTTCAGCAAATGTTGGCTCAGAAAGAGACCCACACTCAGTAAGATGTCAAATGCTGGAGATTACATTCAATTTGCCCTCGTGGTATAGGCAGGTCCTTGCTCACTATTAAACTTCAGCCAGAGTTGTCCCTCATCCAGAACCAAACAGCCCCCAGAACCACTGAGGTGTGAGGACCACCCAGGAGGCAGAGGAGAGTCCTGCCTGGTTCAGGGACAGACAGATGGTGTCCACCCAGAGTAATCCTCCAGGTATCCACAGACAGGCAGCAGGGACCGCATCTGACAGGGAGGGTGGACCCAGTGGGGCCCGGGGGACCACCAGAAGCACTGGTCGGGCCGCTGCCCTGCACGGGGCCTCTTCCTCCTGCAGGCCAGGGAGGAGGTCCTTCTACCTTGGTTCTCCCACTGTGGTGGATAATGTGAGATTCCAGGACTCCAGCCCTAAAACACTGGGGCTGTCTAAGTGATTTATGGGCAGTGCAATAAATAAATGGGGTTGAGGTAATTGACCACGAACGGCCACCACTTACTGTCTGAGCCCTGCAGCACCCCCGCTCTGGCCAGCCCGGCTATCAGGAAAGCATCTCAGTAAGAAATTTATGAACAGAGTCCATTTAAACCTTCGATAAGGAGCACTCGACAGTTTCTCACGGGGGGAAGCTGGTTTATGGCGGAGAGTGGGGGCTGCTGGAGATGTGACCATATAAGTTAATGGGACCGTCACAGGCTGCTGGCGGGAAGATACGGGACTGACAGCTGTGACGACCTGACAGGCAGCCTCGGATTCTCTGGGTGAGTAACTGGGGAAGGGGAAGGAGAAAACCCATTTAGCCCAGCAACTCTTTATCAGAGGATGTGAGAGTCTGCTGGGTGTCTGGCCGGAGAGGTGATCAAAGGGCAAGATTCGGGTTAAGTGGTCTGTTTCTCGGCGCCTGACGTTTATGACTGCCACCATCTATGCTTGGGGAAGACGTCAGTACTCTCAACCGGATTTGCAACATGGAGCCGGCCAAGTTCATTGAGAAGCACATGGATGTGCAGAGAAGACACCGTCCACCATTGTAGCCCTTTACACAGCACGCTCCTTCAGAGGAACAAACCCCCAAATTCTGAGTCATCAGATGGGATCCTATCCTACAGGCTAAGAACTGATGCAGCCTCTTGCCCCTCAAAACCCATAAATTCCATTATAATGAGAAATGCTGATTTCTGGAAGATTTTTCTGGAAAAGCTGCCCTCTATTAAGACTTAAGATCAGACCAGGTGCATCTCACAGAATCCTCGACCCCGCCCCATCCAGAGGCTGTCTTCATGGCTGGTGCCTGGCAGCCATGCAGGCACTTCATAAACACGGTCTGAGCATGAGGGGAAGGACTGCATGTGTGATGAGCGACATCCGTGTGCAGCAGAGGCTGTGGGTCAGGATGAAGGAGATGTGTATAAGAGACAGCNNNGGGGGGAGGCGGGGAGTGCCCAAACCTGGAGTGCAGGGGAGGGGTGGGGTGGGAGGAGGCAGAAGCACTCTTCAGGGGTGAGATGGAGATGTTCCGGGGAAGCCAGCCTGACCCAGAGGACCGGTCACATTCTACAGAAGCAGAGCTGCAGGCGTGGCCACACCGCCCTCTTCTCTTTCAGTGACGGACGTGATCCAATGCACCAACCAAGAGCGACTCACCCAGAAGCTGAGGACAAGCACAGGACCAGGAGGCAGGGAGGCTGGTTCCCGAGCGCCCACCCACAGGCCTGCCCAGATGCCTCTTGTGGACAGTCACCAGCATGGACAGGAGAGAAGAGCTGGTCGGCTCCAGGTCCCTGGTCCCTCTCCTCCTCCTCTCTTTCTGTTAATACTCTTTTTGGGATTTTTTTTTTTTTACCCTTTTAGGGGAAAGCACCTGTTCTGGTATCAGAACACATAGCGCTTGGGTCCGCAGTGAAGCATCTCCCAGAAAGCCGAGCTCCGCAGCGTCCAGACTCTGTCCTCATGCCATGAATGGGGGAGGGGGGCTCTCCCCGTGTCCCCATCAGGGCACAGCCGCCAGTGTCCAGTGTCACTGCTGATGGCCGGAGGGCAGCTCCCCACGGAGCCTCGGCTGCTCGCCCAGCTGGGACGGCAGGACAGTTAGTGTGGGGACGACACCCAAAGAAGGAAGCAGGTTAGAAGACAGACGAGAAATGGCGCTGGCGCCTCAGCGGAGGGATTAAGCGAGACGGGACAGGGTCTGTAGTGCGTCTGGTGCCAGGAGCCTAGGGCCCAGTTTCTCGCATGCCTCTCTCCTGGCTCCTGGCTTCAATGCTTGGGTTGCTGGGCTGGCTGTTCCCGCGAGGGGTCAGGATGACTCTTCCAGGGCGTTGACCACCTGCTCCAGGATGTCGGGGCAGTGATCCGCGATTTGCTGTAGGACAGCGTTGGCAAACTCCTGCAACTCGGCGTTGTCCTGCTCACCTTTCTCCTGCTCGCTCTGAAGCTGAAAGGAGAGACGGATTCAGATGAAATATATCAAGCCCGTTCACACTGAGTTCAGAATTATCCTTCATTAACAAAGGAAGGATGCTGGCAAACACATGGATAAGCCTGGAGGGCATCGCGCTCAGTGAAATGAGCCAGACCGAGAAAGACAAACAGTGCGTGGTATCTACCTACACACGGAACCCAGAGGGAGAAACGTCAAGTCAGACTCGAGCAGCAGAGAGAGGGACAGTGGCTGCCAGGGGCTGGAGGTGTGAGAAACGCAAGTAGGGGGTAAAAAGGCACAAACTTTCATTTCAGAGATGAATGAGGTCTGAGGTATAACGTACAACCTGGTGACCACTGTCAACAATACCATGTCACACACTGAAATCTTCTAGGAGAGCAGGGCTTAGCGGTTCTCATACAGAGAGAGGAAATCGTGACACAACGTGTGTCAACCAAAAAGCTGGAGACTGTTCACAATGTCTGTGTACATCACACCATCAGGTGTACCCCTTAAATATACTACCATTTTGTCGATTTTAGCTCAGTGAAGCTAAAAAAGAAAAAAAAAAAAAAAGATGAATAATGCTGTCCATGTGAAGTCTTCCTGTATCAGAATTAACAATTAGGAAAGTATAGGAGTATCGAATGTCTCCTCTTGAAGATGAAGGTTAGAGGCTGGTCCAAGGGCCCCAGAGGGTGATCTGCAAAGCTGGGATCCCACGCTGGTGCTCTCCCCCAAGAATGTCCTCCCACTGGGCCGCGCCGTCACATTCAGGCCCAGGAGGGGACGGGGCTCGTGCATGATCAGACAGGACCATGCACACTGGTCCCTGCCTGAGGGAGGGCCCAGCCCCCACCACGTGCTTCTGCTTAGCGCATGGGCCTCCCTACCTCAGGCCCGCTGACTGAGCCAAAGAGAAGCCGAGCTTGTTTAGAAGGGCATCTCCTATTGTTTAAACACTCTCTGACATTCCCCCACACACTGCACCAGCGTGTGTGAGGGCCTACTCTGTGCTCGGTGCTGAAACGCAACAGACCCGTGAGCTGAGCAAATACACAGATGACTACGACCCAGCCAGGAAAGGGTGGTGACCGAGGCCTGAACACGCGGCGAGGCAGACAGGAGGATGCCAGCGTCACCCTGGGGGGAGTCCCAGATGTTCCTGAAGGCTAAACAGGAGTGCGTCCAGGAGGTCAGAAATAGCAGCAGCGGTTGAGCGGACACAACAGGTGTAGACGTGCAGAGCCATCGAGGGGTGCGGGTCTACAGACGGTGAGACACACCCCTCCCCCGGCAGCTGAGCATCAGGCGGGGGACAGAATGCAGAATGGCAGGGTGAGGCTGGAGGGACAGCCTGGGGCCAGGCAGTGGACGCAGAGCCAAGGGTTCAGGTTTCATCTGGTGAGAACCACAGGGCGACAGCAGCAACCGGAAGCCCAAGAACTTTAAGACCACACAGTGATGTGATCGTGTCGTGTTCTCAGAAGACAGTATGAAGTTGAAGCAGGCCACATGGGTGGAAGAAGGGCACGTCCAGGGAGGTCACTGTCACGAGCCCAGGGGAGAATGAAGGAGGAATACAGGTTTGGGTTGGCTGGGGAGGCGGGGGGGCAGTGTGCGTGGGAACAAAGAGTGGCAGGTGGGTGGGAGAGTTTCCTAAGGCTGGACTGGCAGGAGGTGGGGTTACATGAGAGAGGGCAGAGAACAAGGCAGATGAGCCTGAAAATACAGGAGGCAGAGCAGGTTTTAGGGAAGGAAGGAAACTGAAAACTGAGTTTAAAGTGTAAACACACAGACTCAGGAGTGAGGCTGGCTGGGACTCAAGCTCAGCTCTGCCAATGACTGGTCTGCATGACCTGGCCCCCTTGGAACCTCAGTTTCCTCGTCTGTAAAAAGGAACAGTGATATTACAGGGTGGTTTTAATGCCTTAATATTTGTATAAAGTACAGAACAATGTCTGATACACAGAAAGTGCTTGGGAAATGTTAAGATGCTGTTATCAAAACTGTTACTGCTGTTTTTTATTAAGCAGATAAGATAACCCAGAAAGAGCATGTGGATTAAAATGCAAAAAGAAGCAAAGTTTCAGTTACACTGTTGACAGAATCTAGATGCTCTGAGCCAAGAATGAGCATGCTGCTTTTTCAAATATATCAAAGAGCCGGGGACAAATTCAGAGCTGGTGATCTTCTGTTAAATGTTGAAAAAAGATCAGAATGTCTGGTCCCGAGTGCCTGGCAAGGGCCAGGTTCAGACCGCGTGAAGTCGACTGCGTCCCGAGCTCTGGCTGTGTCACGTGACTGTGAGTCTCCAAAACGGGGAAAGCAAGGGGGTCGGGTGCCTTATGAACACAGTGGCCGGGGCCAGAGCCCCGGGCTGCGATGCTTAGGTCTCTCCCACCACGCAGGGCGAGAGAGGAGGTTATGAGGTTGTGCTGCTGCTTCAGCTTCTTATCTTGGGCTGGGGGGTAGATAAATGCTCTTTATCTTATTCTTTGTGGGCTGTGATGACTGACTGTGTGTGTCCCCTCAGATTCTTACGTTGAAATTCTCATCTCATCGTGATGATGGTCTGAGGTAGAGGCCTTCTGGAGATGCTTGGACGTGAGGGTGGAGCCCTCATGAATGAGGTAAACTCAGAGACCGGCCTCCCTCCCTCTCGTGAGGACCTGAGAAGTGAGCCATCTGGAGCTCGGAGCACAGCCCTCGGTAGAACCAGCCTGTGTGCCAGGATCCTGGGCCCGCAGCCTCCAGAACCTTGAGGAACAAACTTCTGTTGCTGATAAGCCACCCAGCTTACAGCATTTTGTTATAGCAGCCTGACTAACATAGCGAGTAGTGCTTTCAAAGAAAGCTATGAAAGGAAGAAAAAGGGGGAGGATTTGGCTAGTCGAACATTTAAAATATTTGTATAGACTCAGAAAAGATATAAGTAAATTACAAGTTTTTGCCTGGGAAATGTTTAGAATAAATAAAACAAAACAAACAAAGGATTGCTATCAATATATTAATGAAAGTGATAACAATAATCCTAATAATGTAATAGAAAAAACAGGCAGAGGATATGAACCAAAAACTCACAGAAGGAATGTAAATGGTTAATAAGCACATTAAATGATAGTTAGCTGTCGTGAATAATTAAAGAATAGCAAATTAAGCAAGATAGGGTTTTGTTTTTTCCCTGCTCCCATCACACTGGCAACAAAAGCTACAAAGACTAACAATCACTGTTGGTAAAGACCTGAGCAAGTGGGCCCTCATATATACCACTGATGAGAATATAGACTGGGGAGCACGTCTCTTCAACCAAATTTAATTGCATGTGTACTTTACGTAAATAATTCCACTTTCTAGAGTATATTCTACAGAAAATATCAGTAAGAAATTCAAGAGTGTATGCACAGGTATGTTTACCAAGGCAATTTGTAAGAATGAAACTTTTTTTACTGACTTCAGCGCTGACCAAGAGGTGAGAGGTCTGTATGTTTGGGCTTATGTACAGAAAAATGTATGGACAAAGAAACACAGAAGTATGAAGCGTGGTTACTGTGAGTGGATGGAATGATCTGTATTTTACTCTGTATACTTCTGTACTGTTTAATACCCACAAGTACTGTCAATCTTACTAAAAGAAATATGAATAAAAATATGTAATATAAATATGCAAAGCTGCATGTATTTTTCAAATGTGTAACTGTTACATATTCTAAGACTAAGAGAAGAAACCAACAGAAATGTATAAAACATTCATTCAAAAAGCACTGATTGGTTCGCCATGAAAAGGAATGGAATTCTGACCCAGGCTACCACATGAACCCTGAACACACTATGCAGTGTGAAAGAAGCCAGTCACAGAAGGCTGCATTCTAGACGGTCCCATTTTTATGAAATGTCCAGACAAGGCAAACTCAGTGAGGGGGTGGCCAGTGCTGCCCAGGGCGAGGGTGGGACGGGGTGGTGGGAGGGCCTGCGGACTGACGAACACGTTGAAAGCTGGCTGTGGTGGCGGCCACACAACTCTGAGAATCATGCCTTTTAAATGAGTGGATTGCACGATGTGTGAATTCTGTCTCAACGAAACTGTAAGGACACACTGAGTCCTGCTTGCAAAATCCTGCAGAGCAAATGCCCACCAAAAGGGAGGAAAGCGCTGCAGCTTCAGCCAGGGTGGAAAGGCGGGGCAGAGGGGAGAGTCCCTTGAGGAGGTGGAGGGAGATGTTCGAAGACAGAGAAGGCTCATTCCAGACAGAAAGCCAGCAAGAGCGGAGCAGGTGCTGAGCAGGAGATGCGCTCGGCTGGTCCCGGGGTTTGGGGCCACGGAAACTGCCAGGTCTTGGCAGAAGTAACGCAGGTCTCCCTAGGCTGGCCGGGCGTGGGCACTGCCTCCGGGGCCCCCCAGCCCTCTCCACGCTCTCTGTGATGCCTGCTGAGGGCTCTGGCCTCCACTGCAGGCACCTCATTATCAAAACAGTGGGGACAGACCGGAGTGAGCTGAGAGCGCGATGCAGGTACGACTGAGATGCAGGGTGAGAGGAAATGTGGTTGTGACCCGCCGCCATCAGGGCTGGACACGGAAGGGGAAAGGGCAACAGATCTGGAGGAGGACCAGAGAGAGTCAGGGGTGATGGAAGAGATCGGGGGGAAACCAGAGGCCAGCCACAAAGGCTATGCTTTCCCAGCATCTAACGAATGGTCTGCCTGGGGAAAGGTGCTTAGACACAGAGGGGTGAGAAGAGAGGAGGCAGTGCTCCTTCTCTGCCGGGCCTCTCTCCGTCTCCGGGTCCTGAGGCTGGCTTCCACTTGATCTAGAAGCAGCACCACGCGTGGGCACAGCGGGGCAGAGAGAGAGTCCACTGGCACTCGATCCATTACACGCTAGTTACTTTCTGTCTTGAAAAAAAAAACAAAACTCAAAGACCAACCTTTCCTGTGTAACGGGAACTGCTTCTCAAACGAGGATTTCTGTTTTGACTCTGCAATGCAAAGCTTTAGTCATCTGAGGTCCGAGGAGTGCTGAGTGTTGGGAAAAGTGTCGTTAAAACTTCAGAGCACTTAGGGAAGAAAGGCAACGTGAAGGAACCAAACGAAGACTTGAGACAGCTGTGCTCTTGCAGCACGGGTGTAAGAACAAATCTTGAGGGGGATTAGTACCTCATTATTTAACAGTATTTCATTAGCATGCACAGCACATGCAAAAAAAAAAAAAAAAAGGCAGTTTCTGTGGTTTCAGCATGTAGTAGACCCCGTGGATGAAACAGGGAAGGTGTGTTCCGGCTTCCAAAACTGAACTTACCAGCTTGTCTCTCCATCCTTTTCCCTCTCCCCAAAGAAAAGCCCCTTAGACTTAGCACAGAGAAGGATTTCCCAAAACATACAGACATGCAATATTGGGGATTTAATGAAAAAGCTTATTCCATCTTAGATGCAATGCTCCTCTGTCCCTCTTCCCTTCCTTGTTAAAGTGACAAATCCCAAGTTAGTAGATATAAACTCAGCTGAGTAAGCCAGTAAGATCTACCATATCCTACTCTCTTCTTTCTAATACTGGCAGGTCAGTTCTACCCCTGCAAGTACTACAGTGAAAAAACACTACCGTCTTGTTTATTTTCTTAAAAACACCATAGTCATATGCAGCGGGTAGGTTCACAGGATCTCCCCCTCTAGATACAGAGATGCAATTTTCTGGGTATGTGCTGAGAGCTCTGCATCTAAAGACAAACAACCACCACCCTAAGAACATTTCCAACTACATTTAAAAAACAAACATGTTCCCATGAATCCCATAAGCTCCTGTAACAGCAGTATCAAATCCCATACCTCAGTGTCTCTGTTTTCTCCATAAGTAAACACCTAACATGAAATCTTCCCCAAGCGCCTTGGGCCTCTTCCTACTTAATCTTAAGAGAACTAACATACTCTGGAGGAAGGGAATCTTGGAATAAGAGGTGTACAGCCATCTGGCTCCAGTAGAGAAGACAGAAAATAGGGTCGGCTAAAAAAATGGGAGGGATTTCTCTGGTCCAGTGGCCAAGACTCCACACTCCCAATGCGGGGGGCCCGGGTTCCATCCCTGGTCAGGGAACTAGATCCCACATGCCACAACTAAGAGCTGGCACAGCCAAATAAATAGCTTTTAAAAATTAAAAAAAAAAATAAATAAAGAAACAGGGACTTGGAAACGCGGCTGAGGATGACTGGGAGGCTGGCATCCTGCGTGTGGGTACTACTGCTGTCCATGGCGAAGGACAGACCGCTCAGGGCGCTGGCAGCCATGAGCCTGCTGTGCAGTTGTCCAGTTCTGTCTGACTCGGTGCCCACACGGACTGCAGCACGCCAGGCTTCCCTGTCCTTCATCTTTTGGAGTTTGCTCAAACTCATGTCCACCATCTCATCCTCTGTTGTCCCCTTCTCCTGCCTTCAGTCTTTTCCGGCATCAGGGTCTTTTCCAATGAATCAGCTCTTCGAATCAGGTAGCCAAAGTATTAGAGCTTCAGCATCAGTTCTTCAGTGAATATTCAGGGTTGATTTCCTTTAGGATTGACTGGTTAGATCCCTTGGAGAAGGAAATGGCAACCCACTCCAGCACTCTTGCCTAGAAAATTCCATGGATGGAGGAGCCTAGTGGGCTACAGTCTATGGGGTCGCAAAGAGTCGGACACGACTGAGCAACTTCAGTCGTTGTTGGTTTGATCTCCGTGCTGTCCAAGGGACTCTCAAGAGTCTTCTCCAGCAACAGTTCGAAAGCATCAATTCTTTGGTGCTCAGCCTTCTTCCTGGTCCAACTCTCACGTCCGTATATGACTGCTGGGAAAATCACAGCTTTGACTATATGGACCTTTGTTGGCAAGGTGACGGGAGCCTGAGGAACTCATTACTGAGGTAACACAGCTGTGACACATCTGAGCTCAAAACAACCCCACGACGCTCCTGTTCCTCCTCCTCCAGGCCCCATGGCCCTGGCCCATCGACTCACTCTGTTCCCAACCTCTCCCCTCCTCGGCCTCTGACCATGGCCTCCGGGGGCTCTTCTACCCCAAGCTTCTGAACCTGCCTCTCTCATGTGCCCGTGTGCTAAGTTGCTTTCCCTTCATTCACCATCAAATGTCTAAAGTAACTCTACACTTCCTACCTCTGTTTCCCATTTTCCTCCTTAACATCTAAGAATTTAGCTTTTTGCCATTTCACCAAAATTGCTCTCTCAAAAAGTTGACCACGTACCTTAAATGGAGATACGACACAATTCCCGATGGGAAGGCTCAACACTATCCGAGTGTTAATTCTGCCCAAACTACCTGCCGATACAGTGCACTCCAATCACAGCTGTGGCAGGTGTGTGTGTGACTGACACGCTGATTCAGGGCACAAAAGGAAACGTAAAAGAGCTCAGAGCAGCAGAATGCCCACTACGAGATAGTTCTTCACGTGACTGAATATTCCTCTAGAACCCTAAGTTTTAAGGGCTGCATTGTAATCCTTTTTATGGATGTATTATAATTTATTTCACTAATTCAATTATTAGAAATGTAGCCTGTTTTCACTAATATTAATATTAGTGTGTTGAAATTTTCTAAACATAAATCTATGCGTATCTATGGCTGTCTTCTTAGAATCCTGCATCAAAGGGTATACACCTTTTTAAAGCTCTGGACATGTCACCAAACTGTTCAGAACAGCTGCACTAACTTTCAATCAACAAATAAGGGTGACCATTTCCCATCTTCCTGGTCCCCTGGGGTCACACCCACCTCCCCCGAAACCTTGCCAATGCGACGGGGCTGTTTTCATTTGCAGTTCTATGTAGCGAAGCCAAAAACAGAGGCGAAGTATTAAAAAATACGTTTATCAGGCCATTTCCTCTTTCGAGGAATTCCCGTGAACGTCCTTTTCAGGCCACGTTTCTTTTGGTTTACTTTCTTCCTCTCTGATCTCCTGGGCACAAACCTGGCCGTGGCTCTTGGATCTTAGCATCTTCTGCGTAATGCAATAGCTTCACAACCATCTCTGGAGAAGGAAACGGTAACCCACTGCAGTATTCTTGACTAGAGAATCCCATGGACACAGAAGCCTGGTGGGCTACGGTCCACAGGGTTGCAAAGAGTTGGACGCGACTGAGCACACAGCACCGTCTCAACCCTTTCTAAGATGGGCTGGGTTAAGTTTGCTCCTCCCTTTCCAAGATCCTAAATGATTTCCTCCCTATGAACAGAGTCCAGTCCCTCTGGCACGGCAGCCACCATCTGTCCCGTCCCACTTTCCCAGTTTCATCTCCAGTACATCCTGGTCATCCCCTGCGCTTTCGCTCTGATGCGGTTCCCTCACCCTGGGAGCTGGACCATCTGATCTCCAACACCGCTGCGTCCCACCTAACTTATCCTTCGCCACAGAGATGCCCCTTGTCAGAAGTGAACACTGTTGCTGAAGCATTCATTTTGTCTCGTGTCTCAGGAGTTGTCTACATGTTTAATTCCCCAGTGCTTCGGCAAGTTCCTCAATGAATTCTTTCCTACATACCAAGGCTGCCGAGCAAAGCAGCCTGCACAGAGCAGACAATCGAAAAACAACTGGAGGAGGAACTGAGGGAACAGATGCTAACCCCGGGGGAGGGGGAACACCCGCAACTTTTCCAAGAGCTCTTAAAGATAAGCTTGAAGCATCGCCAAGTCAACACCGTCTGACGGCGAAGACCCTCTAACAGGGCGCGTCGACCGATCACCAAGACACCCACGCTGTTAAAGTTCTCAAAAGATGGACCGTGGGACCAGTACAGGATACCAGGCTGGCCTCTGGCACGAATTTTCTGGCTTTGTCTGCTGAATGTTATGATAATGTATTCTGTTCTTAGTAGCTATTCCAGCCCTCGCTGAATTCAGAGTAGTAATATGATTTCTAGAGGGACTCGGGCCAAGAATCACAAATGCAACAGCAACTCAATCTGGATTCTCAAAGCAACATGCACGGGAGGAAGGGAGAAGGGAAGGGCAGGGAGAAGATGCCCCACAACCCACAAAAAACACGTCACGACAGGCTGGCTGTGAGGGAGACCGTGCGGGCTCCCACGCTGCCTTCCATGTCAGAGAGCAGAGCTGATGGGGGGAGACGGATCAGGACCCTGTGGGCGGGATGGAGAGGCAGGGGGGCAGCAGAGGATGGGCTGGCGGCCCTGGAAGCGGCCCAGAACCTCCGCCGCCCAGCACGGGTCAGGGAGTCAGGGTGGAGACGGCCTCTCTCCACAGCCCAGTCAAGGCCAAGGGAGAGCTAACAGAGACCCACGGAACAGGATGGTCTTAAATGAGAGGAAAAGCCTTCCTTCAAGGCAAATGGCCCTGTGTTCGCAGACACAGGATGGGGAGAGAGAAGAGGGCGGAGGGGTGGGGATAAAGGCGGGAGGCATGGTTATAAGAGACGTGACTGGACGAATACCGCTGTGCCTGGCAGGGACTCAGACTCATTTGTGTTTGTAGCTGGGTTGGTGGTGGGCGGGAAAATCACACAGAGATGCTCGGTTTGGTTTCAGCAGACAGGAATCTGAACTTGAGGTTTCTAACAGCGAGGTCCCAGGACGCAGAGGCCGTGAGGTTTGAGCTGTTGATGGACATGACGACTGGAGCCTTGTAGAGGTGACGGTCCTCTATTGGAGTGGTCCTCTATCCTGGTCAGATCTAGGCTATAGCCCCCAGCACCAGTTCGCAGCATGTTTAAACTATATTGACCCAGGAGACATGAAACAATCCAAGTTTGGGTCTTTGAACAACTAGAATAAACTGCCATGTATTCTGCGATAATTATTTGCTGTTGCTGTTTAGTTGCTCAGTCATGTCTGACTCTTTGTGACCCCACGGACTGCAGCCCGCCAGGCTCCTCTGTCCGTGGGATTTTCCAGGCAAGAATGCTGGAGTGGGTTGCCACTTCCTTCTCCAGTGGATCTTCCTGGCCCAGGGATTGAACCCGAGTCTCCTGCACTGGCAGGCAGGTTCTTTACCATCTGGGCCACCAGGGAAGCCCAATTACCTGCTGAATAAAACATGAAACCTACGTGGTCAGAGGGACCTGACAGCATGGTGCACGCTTCACGTCCAGGCAGTAAAGACCTCATTTACTTTTCCACAGGAATTTGGCCACCTCTGTGCTTTGTGGCATCCCTCTGGCCAGGGAAAGGTAACAGGGAAAATGGAAGTTGACCTTGAAGAATGTGCCTACAATCACTCCCCTGGATTGCAGTAAGCCGTGAAGCCCTCTCTTCCTTCTATCTCAAGCCCGAGCTTGCAGCTTGAACTTTCCGGGTTTCTTCCCAAGGTCTCCCTGACCCCAGCTGCCGGCCACCCTGTCCTGGACTCTGCAAGCTGACTGGCCGTGCTGGTGGCCGGGACACTGCGGCTGGGCCTTCTCCTCGCCCTTCCCTGCCTTACAATGAACCCTCTGCCCGGCAATGCTGGGTCTGTCTTCCTAAGGAGGAGAGGCTGCTGCTGCTTAGGCCAGAAATGAACAGGGTGTTACGGCTCCTCCAGGATGAATCTGGAAACAGTCCGCTCACTCCACCACTGGGATCCATCACCGTCGGCTCCCTGGTGACAACACGCGTCTGCACGGTGACCTTCTTGAGGTGCGCCTGGGGACATAAAGGACCGTCCTCCTCTCCTTCCCTCATGCTGGGCACAAGGAGGGAGCAAAGCCCAGCCCTGAAGCCCCTCGAAGAGTGAATATCACAAATGCCACCCCAGGACTGTCAAGAGCGCATTAAGCTAAGCCCTGCACACGGGAGGCGCATGTGCCCTGGGGGAGGAGCTAGGCTTAAAACTGAGCAGAGATAAAAGCAAAGCAAGGGCGTCTTTGCTGCCCATCATTGAAAGCCCTGCGGCAACTTCCCGGCCCCGAAGAGGGTAAAGCACATTAGGCTTGCGGTGACCCTGTATCTGTACAAAGTATGCAGTTCAGTTTTCTACACTAACCCCCGTCCCGACAAAGCATCCAACGGTGGACCCACCAGACCTAAAAGCAGGCCGATTCTGAAACTGAGACTCGTACGCCTGGGAGGGAGCTAACAGGACTCGCAGCTCAGTTCTCTAACCTTCAGGGAAGGTGCGCGAGGCCGGAGGAGGCCGAGTGGCCAGTGTCGTGTAGACTTGTGGAGCCCGAGGCCCAGGAAACCCAGGGTTTTTCCCGTGCCCCAGCAGCCAGCAACCAGGGGGTCAAACTCTTCTGACTTCACACACAAGTGCTCCGGAGAGAAACAGAGGGCCTGGCCCCACCTCGGAGGCCAGTTTCACAGGACATCTGGTCTTGCCCGCTAACCACCAGATCTCAGGGTCCCCATGTCACTCAGGGCTGCTTATCATCTTCAGAAGGCTACAGTCAGTCGTGGTTTTGTGAGTCCAACAGCCTGGAATCCAGTGACCCACGTGAACTGGGCTCAGTGGAGGTCAATGGGTCCACCCACTTTAGGTCTGCTGCTTTTAGGTCTGGTGGGTCCACCGTTGGATGCTTTGTCGGGACGGGGGTTAGTGTAGAATACAAGACCGAATACAGCTGCGGACACCTGTTCCCCCTAAGTAAGCTCCCTGGGGACAACCGGGGCCGGACCCTGGCACGGACAGTGATGGGACAGTCCGGGTTTAGATAGTCATCTGCCATAAACCACTACCAACTCCTGCTTTCTGATAAGTCTCTGCTGGACTTGCAGAAGTCACTAACGTACTGATGTTTCATCTCCAGCCTTCTTAAGTCTGGACACTTCTAAAGTATTTCCTGCCTGAAGTATTCGCCTCTGGCTAAGATAATCTGGGTTTTTCTACGTGATATTTGACCTCCCAGGTTAGACTCTTTCCTGAGAGATTCTATCCTGACACAGGTGTTACACCTTCTCTGAACGAGCTGGGGAAGGGAGTGACCAGAGAAAGAGATGGAAGACAAGCTGACAAAAGGCGGAAGTGGGAACAGACACCCTCTCCAGACACAACAGGACATTAACAGCGGTCTGCCTGGCTACCAAGTTGCTGAATTTTAAGAGTCAGGAGAAGGTGGAATTTTTTCATGTAAAAATGTCCCAGAACACCAAAGGACTCTGATGTATCGTCCCGTTCAAACAACAAGCCAGCTGTGACTACAGTTGTTAACACCATCTTATATAACTGAAATTTGCTAAGAACATAGAACTTTAAAAAAGGTAGGTAATGAGAGGTGATAAATTAACTTAATGAGGGGAATACTTTCACAAAGTCAGCAATCACCACCCCGCCCACTTGAAACATCTTACAGTTTGTCAACTGTCTCCCTGTGAATCTGAAAGAACAAGCTAGGTACCCGCCATGGGTGGGGCGTTCAGATGCAGTGCGTCCTTAGGCAGAGATGGACCTTGGCCTGTGCCAGGCCTCCCTGTCCCCACTTGCTGGGACAGAGCTGGGGGCTTGAGAATGTGTGGAGGCTTTTTCGTTTTTTTAAAATCTTGCTGCTGCTGCTGCTGCTAAGTCACTTCAGTCGTGTCTGACTCTGTGTGACCCCATAGACGGTAGCCCACCAGGTTCCCCCATCCCTGGGATTCTCCAGGCAAGAATACTGGAGTGGGTTGCCATTTCCTTCTCCAGTGCATGAAAGGGAAAAGTGAAAGTGAAGTCGCTCAGTCTGTCCGACTGTTATCTTAGGACATAGATTTTGTTAAACACATTTTCTATAATATGTAAATATTACTGCCTGTTTCTCCATGCTTCTTGTATACCTTCCAAGACAATACTATCCAACACTGATACTTATGGTTCTTGAGCACCATAGAATTTGAGTATCACACAGCTCTAGAAATTAACTTTACACTTTGTTATGCAATTTTTTGGAGAAGGCAATGGCAACCCACTCCAATACTCTTGCCTGGAAAAGCCCATGGATGGGGGAGCCTGGTGGGCTGCAGTCCATGGGGTCGNGCTCAGTCTGTCCAACTGTTATCTTAGGACATAGATTTTGTTAAACACATTTTCTATAATATGTAAATATTACTGCCTGTTTCTCCATGCTTCTTGTATACCTTCCAAGACAATACTATCCAACACTGATACTTATGGTTCTTGAGCACCATAGAATTTGAGTATCACACAGCTCTAGAAATTAACTTTACACTTTGTTATGCAATTTTTTGGAGAAGGCAATGGCAACCCACTCCAATACTCTTGCCTGGAAAAGCCCATGGATGGGGGAGCCTGGTGGGCTGCAGTCCATGGGGTCGCTGAGTTGGACACGACTGAGCAACTTTCTTTTCGCTTTTCACTTTCATGCATTGGAGAAGGAAATGGCAACTCACTCCAGTGCTCTTGCCTGGAGAATCCCAGGGACGGGGGAGCCTGGTGCGCTGCCATCTCTGGGGTCACACAGAGTCGGACACGACTGAAGCGACTTAGCAGCGGCAGCAGGCAATCTTCTAGTGTTGTAATGGACTCAGTTCCAAAATGGATAAAAAATATATATGCCATGGCCCATTCTTTAAAAATGTTTCCTCATTCTGAAAGGAGTTTATGCAGCACCCCAAACACTACAGTGTGGAATTTTAAGGATTTCCGCCTGGCAGACTCTCAATGGGTAACACCTCACACCACCTCCTACAAACCTGTTAACGTGAGCACAGACATTTATGCTGAGAGCCGGCCTTGCCCACACGGAGGAGAACGTCTCTCTCTGCCACAGGGGCCGAAGGGCAGCTGCTGGGTTCTGGGAACTGCAAACACGGCCGGCCAGTCCAGCGGGTTTGGTCTGGCTCTCAGAATTGAGCGTGTCTGTCAGTGGGGGAGGATCAGAAACAGATAACAAGCCACCCAGACAACCAGTGGGACCTTTAACGCTGAGGCCACTGGGACGACAGGACCAACGCTCTGCTGCGGCTGAGGTTTAAGTGCTAAACCAGCACACAGCTCACCCACGCCCACCAGTCACTGCGGCCGAGCAGGACAGAGGGCAGTGGCCTCGGCGGCAGTGGCGTGTGGTCAGTACACACTCTCCATCCAGCACGTGGCCCCCGACTCTAGGGCCTTGTGACCGGGAGGGAGAGGGCAAGGCTCCCTCCCTTGCTTGATTTCTGCCTTCTTAGTGCCGACTCGACACCTTCCCTGAGTGGTCTCCTGGCTCCCTGGTGAGACGACAGACGACCTTTTACAAGCTCCCGGTGCGGCAATTCAGAGGGGCCACGGAAGGGGCTCCTGACCAAAGTTCCGGGGTCACGTGGGCTGCTGGGGGACCTCGGGGGCCCACAACCATCGTAGACAGGACCATGCGCGGTGGTGGTGGGGGGTCACAACTCGAGAATATAGCAGCTGTACTGATGCGGAGAAGACTGCAGGGGGCTGGACAGTCATTCATTTGGGTTTGTTAAAGGGAAGCGTGTGTGATGTGATTTGAAAGCTCTTGGGGAACGTTGGGTTTGAAAAGAAAACGTTCCCACAGCCACTAGAACTCAAGATGGGAGACCCCAGACTTCCAGTCCAGTCTGGCTCAGTGGATGCTCAAGGCTTAGCACACGGGGAGCCCGGGCCCCCGGAATCGTGGGTGAAGCCACACTTTATGCCCTAATGTCTGTGAAGCAGCTTTAAGGCCCAGCTACTAAGTTCTGTTCAGAGCACTCTGCACTGACGTCACCAGCAGGCCTTGCAGCCTCCAAGGGAGGATGTCGAAATCAGTGGCCGTGAGCAAGGCTCTCTAGCACCCCCTGCTCGAAAAGGCAGGCCCCGGGATTCACGTGGAGGGCCATTTCCAGAGTCGGTCTGAAAGCTGGTTGTTCGAAGGCCTGAAACAATCACCTAAGGGGCAGTTGGGGCCCCAGGAGCCCCCTGGGCTACTGCTGTCCACTCAGTCGTGTTTGGCTCTTTGTGACCCCATGGACTGCAGCACGCCAGGCTTCCCTGTCCATCACCAACTCCTGGAGCTTGCCCAAACTCATGTCCACTGAGTCAGTGATGCTGTCCAACCATCTCATCCTCTATCGCCCCCTTCTCCTCCTGCCCTCAGTCTTCCTCCACATCAAGGCCATTATAAATGCTCAGCACAGTGAGCAAGAGTTCTAGCTGCTCCATGTAGTCACGAACACTTGGGGAATTTCAGCCCCTTTGTGGGACTGCGGTGCTGTCCCCTTGTGACTTGTGTTTATATGTGGGCACTGTGTTCATGTGCTTGGTTTGTGTATTTTCTGTTGTGAAGTGTTGGTTCACGTCTGCTGCCCATTTAGAAATCATGCTGTTTTGTCTTTTTGTTTCTGATTTTAAAAATATCTTCTCGATTCAGGTCCTTAGTCTGGTATATATACTGTGAATATTTCCTCCCAGTTTTCTGATGAACGGAAATTTCAAGTTTTGATGAAGTATAACTTTTCACTTTCTCCTCTCATGTTTAGTGTTTTATGTCTCTATGCCTGCTGAACTGGGGGTAAGCCTAGCACTTTGCTAATAACTAGAACTTACTTAAATGCGTTTCTTTAGTAAGGCTTAAAAACGACCATCCACTGCTAAATCCTTGGTTTGTGCGCTAAGTCGCTCAGTCGTGTGACTCTGTGACCCCATGGACTGTCGCCCGCCAGGTTCCTCTGCCCATGGGATTCTCCATGCGAGAATACTGGAGTGGGTTGCCATTTCCTTCTCCAGGGGATCTTCCCTACTGAGGGACAGAACTCAGGGCTCTTGCATTGACAGGTGGATTCCTTACCACTGAGCCACCTGGTATTAGAACCCAAACACTGACTTCACCTTGAATTCCAGGGCTACTAAGGTTTTAAAAACAAAAGGTGCCCTTTAAAAAATATTCACTCATTCAGCACGTAGGTCGCATGTGTCTACTGGCAGGACGCGATGATCTTATCAATCGGGCACAGTGCTGACAGGTATGTCAGGGCTGGGGAGGACCACAGAGTGTCTGGGGCTCAACCGTAGTTTCTAAATCTCTCCGAAAGGAAATTCTAGTAACACACCTCTCTGCAATTTGTCCCATGGTCACAATTCTACATTCAGATTCTTCCCTACGTCTAACTGAAATATTTATTTTATAATTGAATACACTCTCATCTTGGAGAAGGAAATGGCAACCCACTCCAGCATTCTTGCCTGGAGAATCCCATGGACAGAGGAGTCTGGAGGGCTACAGTCCATGAGGTCACAAAGAGCTGGACACGACTGAAGTGACTTAGTATGTACGCTCTGTCCTCAGTAGAACACGAAAAGAGAAACACAGGCTTCCTCGCCATTGAGACAAAAGCCTTCATCCAGTAACTGAGCTCCATGCTTTGTCTTTCTTTTAAATTTTTCTGTGTAATCCACCCTTTAAAAATGCTTGTTTTTTAATACTCCAATTGTCTTCAAGTCTTTTACCTAATTTTTTTCTTTTGGCGGAGTTTGGGCTAGGAGGTCACATTGAAACACAGCCCTAAACTGAGGGGTTCGTTTACATCCCCTTTATGCTAGAATAACTGACAACCAGGGCTGGAAAAGAGCCGAGAACTAACCTGACTGCTAGCACCTCCCAGTGCTGGTCCCTTCCACAACCCTTTCCTCCGGGGAAGAAGTCATCCCACATGTGCTGTCCAGTCTTCCTGTGGCCAGCCCAAATGTTCTTTCTGCCGAGGCCTGCCTTCTCGTGATGCCTACTCACGGGTGTGGGGTAAACAGGCTGTCTACAGGGAGCTTATTTCCTCACCTGTAATCGACTGTATGGGGCTTCCCTGGCAGCTCAGTGGCAAAGACGCCGCCTGCCAAAGCAGGAGACCCGGGTTCGATCCCTGGGTCAGGAAGATCCCCTGGAGAAGGAAACGACAACCCACTCCAGTATTCTTGCCTGGGAAATCCCACAGACTGAGCAGCCTGGTGGGCTACAGTCCATGGGGTTGAAAACTGGACGCAACTTAGCGACTGAAAAACAACAGCAAACTTTGATATGTCACTGTTCCTGCTTTGAGATGCCCTGTCTCTGCGAGATTTTGAAGGAAAGTTTCTAAAATGAACTAGCCGTGCGGGCTTCCAGTGTTATTTTAGCTACATAGTTACTAACATCAAAAGAACCTATCAGGAATTCAATCTAAATCTTTCCCGTAAAATTTCTCGTCTTTCAAGAAGAAAGTAAAATTTCCATAGTAACACCCTAAATTTGAGAGGTAGGCCTTGCCTTTTCCATCACACCAAGCAAGTGGGTGACTGACAGGCCCTTAAATGTGCTTGGTTTTAGGTAACGTCCACACCTGGGAGTCAGTCCCAGCGTGACCCCACAGCGTACTTATCGACCACCTCTGCTGTCATCGCTGCCTGCAACCTGAATCACAGAAGTGTTCTATTCGACACGGCCTCCCCTCTCACATCACCGGTGAACAAACAGGATGCACTCAGCTGGGAGACAGAGCGTGGCTTCGACCCTCTGGAGCAGACGCACGGCCGACCGACAATACGACCACCGTCCTCGAGGGGCTGGGACACCACGACCCAGACTCCGCAGCCAGAAGTGAAAGCAGCTGAAGGTAAACACTCGAACACTACTCCGGTTCTTTTTCTGTTTTTATTTCTCAGGGTTGATTCAACTTTTCTTTCCTTCACTTTCCACGGCTGCTCTCTACCTCTGTCCTCATCCTGTTCTCCTTGGTTCTTTTATTTATGGTTTTGTCTCTGGACTAGCCTTGTCATTTTGCTACTGAACTCAAAAATCATAACATGGAAGAAAAGAGAACTGACGGATTTTACGGACAACAGTAAACAGAAAATGTAGCAGGGGGGCAGTGGCGGGGAGGGGATCACCTAAATTCATTCATCTCATGGCTCTCTTATTTGAAAAACTCAGTAGGTCATGACCCACAGTTTCTGAGAGACAGCTGACCTGTCAGGGGTTCCGCAGGTCAGACTTCCCGTCCGTGGCCACCATCATATGCCCCTTAACTGTCTCCCTTCTTTTTTTGAGAGAGAAGAAAGAAGGAAGAGGGAAATTTATTTTCTTTCTTTTTTGGAGCATAATTGCTTTATCATGTTGTGCTAGTCCCTGCTGTACAATGAAGTGAACCGGCCGTATGTATACATGCGCGCTCCCTCTTGCCTTGGGGGCTCTCTTACGGGAGCTCCCCTCCCCTGCCACCCCGCCCCTCTAGGTCATCGCAGAGCGCCGAGCTGGGCTCCCTGTGTTATATGTCAGCCTCCCGCTAGCTCTCCATTTCACACGTGGTCAGTGCTACTCTCCCAATTCGTCTCTGCCTTCTCAACCAGCCCTTTCTGATTCTTTAGCAAGTTACCATGAAGGAAGAACAAAATGGGACTTACTTCAAATGGGGGCTCCTAATTTCTACGGAAGAACCAACCCCTGCTAAGAATCTTGATTCTGAACCCTGAATTCCCCAAAGCAGCTTCTACGGCATCAACTTACAAAGCAGCTGGCTTCGGCGAGGCTGTCGTCCGAGCCCAGGTGGGGGTCTTACCTGTTCCTGGGTCATCTTCTGCAGCTCATTCTCCCACGCTGCCTGGTCGTCGTCCAGCTTATAGGCGGCTGGTGGAGTGAGTCCTCGGAGGATCAGGGGGTCTCGGTCGTGGCAGAGGGCGGTCAGGTGTCTGATGTACAACTTGAGCTTGCTTCTATTTTGGTCAAGTTCTAGGAGGGACTGGATGATCTGAAGCAAAAAAAATGAGGAATGTCAAGGTCAGTCTGAAACGAGAAGGTCCAGTCTCTTTGTACCTCCCAAGGCAAAGAGACAGAGTGAGACTAGAGCTCTTGTAACCACTAAGTACCCTCTTGACCCTCCTTTTAGAGATGATGGACGAATCCTCGCACAGCCCTGACACCTGAGCCCCAGCTGGGCGGGACCAGCTCCACGCGGGGTCTTCTCTCCAGAGATGGGCCAACACTGTCTTACATTCCCTGAGGAATGACCACCACCTCGGCTCCGTCGGAGAGCATGTTGCCCAACACATGACCTCATCGGACAGCTCTTGGGACAGCTTTGGCCAGGCCCTTGGTGCTGGGCAAGCCTGGGCGGCGGCGGAGGGGCTGGGCTGGCCCCCTGTCTCCAATTTTGAACCGCAGGCACAGCGTCTGCCTGACACCCAGCCTCATGGGGGCCACCAACCCAGCAGATGCTGGCATGTCCCCAACGCTCCCTGGGCTCAGGGCAGAGTCTGCCCCTGCTGGTGTCACTGGGCTGGCATTTTTCACCAGTAGGATGCCCTGATAAGGAGCTCAAGTCAGGAGAAATGAGGCCTGGTACACCGAATTCTGCCACCCACCTCTCTCCAGAGGACTTCCCTGCCGCTTGCCTTATTTCCTTTTAAGAGTTTCTAAAATATAGTTTTATGTATTTTTTAAATTAAGAAATCAATGCAGATTTTACTCTGAAAAGTATGGGGGGGAACAGGAAAGAAATAATAAACAGTCTATAGGTTTTCCACCAAGAACAGCACTTGCAACATTTTGCTGATTTTCTTCCAAGTCTTTTTATAAACTTACATAAATCAACTTTTAATTGTATCATACTTCACATTTTGTTTAAGACCCTGTTTATCCATTTAATGTTACATTGTGAGTTCTATTCACGACATTACGTATTCCTGGAAAACATGATTTTTAATGGTTGCTTTATAGATATATCACATTTCCTGTTTCTAATGCTATTTCCATGAAATAATTAAGACAGACAAGAGCCTCGGCTTAGTGGCTAAAACAATCTCTAACTTACTAGAGAGATCAGAGTACAGATCCACATGGTATATAATACAGAAGTTGGAGCCTAGCTAGGAAAACCAGAGAAAGTGAATCAATTTAGCAATATAATTTTTGAAACACACATACTCACACAACTGTCTGGGAACAAGGGTGATACACTCAGGGGCTGGGGGTCGGGGGGGAAGGCTCTGGGCTCGTAAGGGACCCCTCCAGGTCCGAGCCCTGTGTTGCCTGTGGTGTCAACACTGCCAACCATAGAAGGAAGAGCTGTTTCAATAAAGCACAAGGTCTGGAGAGTGGGGAAGTCGGACAGGTTTTCACAAACAACGGTACTCTCTCAGAAAAGACTCAGGTTTTCTTTCTGGCCACAAATGCGTACTCACACTGTAGAGAGCTCAGAAACTGAGTTTCAAAGCAGTATCTTTAAAGGCAAGTTCCAGGCTGTACTTCTTGAGCTGCACGCCCACCGTGCACGTCAACAAGCCCACTGTCTGGTCGCTGTTCCCTCCACACCCCTCACGCCGCCACGCACCGCAGCTGTGTTTCCAGCTTGGCCTCCTCCAGCCTCTTTCATGGACACGCTGATTAGAAAAGAAAATCACTCTGGGGATTTTCATTGGATTTGTGCAACTTACTTCCATTTCGTGTGTGTGTGTGTGTGTGTCTACATATAGCTGACATCACATTCGGGCTACAAGGCAGAAAGAGCTGATACCCTAGGTAATTACTGTTTGAGTTGGAAAACTGACATAAAAAAGCACAAAGACAATCTGATAAATGGTGGTAAGGGGAAGGTCAAATTTCTTATAGTAAAATGGAACCTGGAAACATGCTAGCTCATGGCTGTATGGCTGGGAATGAAAAAGTGGACTCTCAGGCCTCTGTTCTTAGTCAGAGATGAATCTCACACTGACTTAAATATATTTCAAGCTCAGGTATTAACTGATAACAAAATACGTAGTGTTTTGCACTCTGTAATTTTTCAAAGTCCAACTGAAAAGTTACAAAAATAACAGACTTTGAATTTTTTTTTTCCAGGATAAAAATTATTTCTATGCAATGGCCAAGATGCCCTTTTTTTCCTCATGTTAAAGGGAATTGCTTTTTAAAAACGAAACAAAAAACTAGAGAGCTTACTCCATGAAAGCATATGAAACTGCCCAGCAGGCAGTCTCTGAATGTGTCCATTAAGAGAAAAGTCACTGTAGCCTCTCTGAGACACATTTAGCCATGTCCATCACGGGGAAAACGCCCTTATCGCTCCCCTCCTCCTCCAAGTCTAACTTGGCTGACCACCCAGAAAAGAAACTTATTTCCCACAGGGAAGAACTGTGACTGCCTAACCTCAGGAGGGAAGAGGGCCACTCGCCGAGTAGGAAGAGGATGCTCACAGGACCCAGAAGTTAAGTCTTTGGCCCACAGGAACTTCAGAGGGTTGGTAAGAAGTGCCACTAAAAGCAAGGTGGCCAGGCCACATCACAGTTCTACAGCTGTGCAAAACTAGAGTTATCTTTTTCTTTCTTTTGGCAAAAAGAAGTTAAAAAAATGAACTTGTCGAGATAACCTCTGCTTCTAACAAACAGAATGCCAAAACGGCAACATTCCCCGAATCCAACATTTACCAAATTGTTAAGGAAAATCACTTAAATTAAAAGAACAGATGATAGCCTTTCACTTGATGTCCTGAAAGCTTTGTTTCTTCTGGTAAGGATTTGCTTGCTTATGAATCAGATTCTCAAAATGGCTTCAGAGGCCAGTGTGTGATGACATAAGTGACCTCCGGAAAGTGTTTATCTTAACCTCCCCTCCACTTGAGTATGGCTGGACGCCCAGAGGTGTTTTAGAAGACAGCCAAGTTGCTTCTGTATGCTATGATACAGACTGTAATGGAAAACTCTGCAGCATCCCATTTCTGCAGCCCATTCATCTAAGAGATGGGGACACACCTGCCTGCACCAGGATGGGACATGTGATCAAGTCCATGGCCTGCTCTCCTCTCCTCACTGTTTCTGCATCAGACCTTTGTAAATATAGGGTGGCTGGTTGTGACGCATTCTGGGAGCTCATTTTGAGAGCAGAGGTTTTATACCTTGTACTGAACATCATGCATTTGCCCTTGTGGTACTAATGTTTTACTGTTCAAAAGATGCCACTATTTTTTAAGCTGCTGCTAAGCTGCTTCAGTCGTGTCTGACTTTGTGCGACCCCAGAGACGGCAGCCCACCAGGCTCCCCTGTCCCTGGGATTCTCCAGGCAAGAATACTGGCGTGGGTTGCCATTTCCTTCTCCAATGCATGAAAGTGAAAAGTGAAAGGGAAGTCACTCAGTCGTGTTTGCCTCTTAGCAACCCCATGGACTGCAGCCCACCAGGCTCCTCCATCCATGGGATTTTCCAGGCAAGAGCACTGGAGCAGGTTGCCGTTGCCTTCTCCATTTTTTAAGCTAATTAACATTTATTGATCATTTACTGTGTTCCTGGCAAAGTACTTTTGTACTGATGATTTCTCTGTTACTAAAAGATCCTCTTGTTCTTCCTTCTGTCTGCTGACATCCTGGGAGGCACGTTCAGATGTTCCTGAATTACTGCGTAAACACCAAAGGCAGTTCTGGTTTCTCACTGGGTCACCATCACACTGCTGTCCCCCAAGGTAGGCTCATCAAGAAAGTCCCAGAACAACCAATGCACTGACTCCCCGAAAACATTATTCTCTTAATGATGCTCCTGTCCAGAGGCCCCAGCAGAAAGCTGAACTTTGAAAAGTGAAAAAGGAGGCAAGCAAAAGGGAACAGGTACATGAAAAGATGTTCAACATCACTACTTATTAGATAAATGCAAATCAAAGCCACAGTGAGGTATCACCTCACACCAGGCAGAAAGGCCATCATCAAAAAATCCACAAACAACAAATGCTGGAGAGGGTATGGAGAGCAGGGAATGCTCCTACATGGTTGGTGGGAATGTAAATCGGTACAGCCACTGTGGAGAACAGCAGGGAAGTCCCTTAAAAAACTAAAGACAGAGATACCGTATGACCCTGCAACCCCATTCCTGGGCAAAAATCCAGAGAAAAACATGATTTGAAAGGGTATGTGGACCCCAATGTTCACTGCAGCACTATTTACAGTAGCCAAGACACGGAAGCAGCCTAAATGTCCACTGACAGAGGGATGGATAAAGAAGATGCTGTACATTTATACAGTGGAATATTACTCAGCCATGAAAAAGAATGAAATAATGCCATCTGCGGCAACATGGGCATTTCTAGTTAGAACCGGACATGGAACAATGGACTGGTTTCAAATTGGGAAAGGAGCACTTCAAGGCTGTATACTGTTACCCTGCTTATTTAACTTATATGCAGAGTGCATCATGTGAAATGCCAGGCTGGATGAAGCACAAGCTGGAAACAGGTTTGCACAAGATTGTAGGGAGAAATATCAATAACCTCAGATATGCAGATGACCCTATCCTTATGGCAGAAAGTGAAGAGGAACTAAAGAGCCTCTTGATGAAAGTGAGGAGAGTGAAAAAGTTGGCTTAAAATTCAACATTCAAAAAACGAAGATCACGGCATCACTTCACGGCAAATAGGGAAACAATGGAAACAGTGACTTTATTTTCTTGGGCTCCAAAATCACTGCAGATGGTGATTGTAACCATAAAATGAAAACACGCTTGCTCCTTGGAAGAAAAGCTATGACAAACCTAGACAGTATATTAAAAAGCAGAGACATCACTTTGCTGACAAAGGTCCATCTAGTTAAAGTTATGGCTTTTCCAGTAGTCATGTTTGGATGTTAAGAGTTGGGACTATAAAGAAAGCTGAGCGCCGAAGAACTGATGCTTTTGAACTGTGGTGTTGGAGAAGACTCTTGAGAATCCCTTGGACAGCAAGGAGATCAAACCAGTCCTAAAGGAAATCAGTCCTGAATATTCACTGGAAGGGCTGATGCTGAAGCTGAAGCTCTAATACTTTGGCCGCCTGATGCAAAGAACTGACTCATTAGAAAAGACCCTGATGCTGGGAGAGACTGAAGGTAGTAGGAGACGGGGACGACAAAGGATGAGATGGTTGGATGGCACCACCAACTCGATGGACAGGAGTATGAGCAAGCTCGGGGAACTGGAGATGGACAGGGAAGTCTGGCATGCTGCAGTCCATGGGCTCGCAGAGTAGGACAAGAGTGAATGACTGAACTGAACCGGGGGCTTCCCTGGTGGCTCAGATGGTGAAGAACATGCCTGCCACGAGGGAGCCCTGGGTTTGGGAAGATCCCCTGGAAGAGGGCATGGCAACCCATTCCAGTATTCTTGCCTGGAGAATCCCCATGGACAGAGGAGTCCGGTGGGCTACAGTCCATGGGGTTGCAAAGAGTCGGACATGACTGAGTGACTAAGCACAGCGCAGCACCAGAAATACGGAGGGTCCTAGAGAGTGTCATACTCTCTCTGACAACCTTTTTATGTGGAATCTAAAAATAACTGATACAAATGAGTTTACAAAAAAAAAAAAAAAAAAACAAAAACAAACACCAGAAAGAGACTCATAGACTTAGAGAATGAAATTATGATTACTAGGGTGAAAGGAAAGGTCATGTACACACTTGGATAATTAAAATGGATCACCAACAAGGACCTAACTGGATAGCACAGGGAACTGTGCTCAGTGTTACGTGGAGCCTGGATGGAAGGCGGGTTTGAGGGAGGATGGATACATGTCTGTATCTGGCTGAGTCCCTTCGATGTTCACCTGAAACTACCACAACATTGTTAATCGGCTATTCTCCATTATAAAATAAAAGTCTGGGGGAAAAAAAAGGAGGCCCAGGAATAAAATTCGGCAGCCTGGCCTCAAAGTCCTTTTTCATGTCAAGAACTGAGCTTATCTTCTTGGTTATGATGTGCATCAGGAGCAGGAAGATGAAGGATGGCACCAGGTCTCTTTACAAAGGTTTGGAGCAGGTGTTACTTTCTCACTTAAATGCAGCTACTCTGTGAAACAATGCAGTTCTTTCAAGAAACAGAGTGAATGGAAATTACATTTTTGCTACATTAATTAGATATACTGTATATCAACTCACACATACTACTGATATTAAAAAAGTTATATATTTGACTTAACAAACATTTAGTGAGTGCCTTTATGCCGGGCCACACACGGCTTTTGCTGGCAGGAATATTAAGAATGACATGCATGAACGCTAAATTGCTTCAGCTGTGTCAGACTCTATGCGACCCCATGGACTGTAGCCCACCAGGCTCCCCTGTCCATGGGATTCTCCAGGCAAGAACACTGGAGTGGNCATTTAGTGAGTGCCTTTATGCCGGGCCACACACGGCTTTTGCTGGCAGGAATATTAAGAATGACATGCATGAACGCTAAATTGCTTCAGCTGTGTCAGACTCTATGCGACCCCATGGACTGTAGCCCACCAGGCTCCCCTGTCCATGGGATTCTCCAGGCAAGAACACTGGAGTGGATTGCCATGCCCTCCTCCAGGGAGATGTGGCCCTATTTTGCATTTTTAAAAAAAATCATGAGATAATGGAGCTAATATGTTGAGTGTACAAGAGAATTAAAATGTGTAAATTCAGGGTTTATCTCTGTTTTAACTTTCATTTTGAGGTTTCCTTCAGGCAAACCTTCAAACTGCTAAATAAACCTCTATCTTGATTCAAGGCTTGGTTTGACTTGTTCTTCACAGATAAGGTTATAAAATTCAACAACTTCTGTATTCTTAATGTTCTCTGAGATCCAACCTTTCATTCAGCTTTCCTATCTGGAGCATAGACAGGACACTCAGTGGATCCCCTGCATGTTTTTGGTGTGGTGGTCCTTACTCATCTTTAATCCTAACAAACTGAAGGCAATTGTGCGTTCCAGAACAGCCTTCTGTCTTATGCATCTGCAAGAGAGACGCTGGGCAAACACATGCCTCGTGGGGCTGCACCCTCACGGTAACCAATAAAGCCAAACTAAGAAGGGTTCATGCTTTACACCTGCATGCCCTTCATCAAAACCCAAACTTCACTGTTAACAATGAAAACCGGGAACATCTCACAGCGTTAGCCTGAGTTTGTGCCTAGCTAGAGGGCTACAGTGATTGAAACAAACAAACAAAAAANAACCAATAAAGCCAAACTAAGAAGGGTTCATGCTTTACACCTGCATGCCCTTCATCAAAACCCAAACTTCACTGTTAACAATGAAAACCGGGAACATCTCACAGCGTTAGCCTGAGTTTGTGCCTAGCTAGAGGGCTACAGTGATTGAAACAAACAAACAAAAAATTCTTTTGGGGAGGAAGTCGATAAACTTCTATAATTTCATGAAAAGTTAAAGGATAACCTGAAGTTAAATGCAGACAAGTCCAGAGCTCCAAGTCCTGACCCTCCACGTTACAACCATTTCTCCTGTGTGTCTGCTTCACTCCCCACACACACTTTACAGAATGGGAAACTGTCTTGCATTCCTCTTCCCAAACAAAAAGTCGCGACAAACACAAAAGCCAGAATGACATTGAAAGTGTTCGTCGCTCAGTTGTGTCTGACTCTTTGTGACCCCCGTCAGGCTCCTCCGTCTGTGGGATTTCCCAGGCAAGGATACTGGAGTGGGTAGCCATTCCCTTCTCCAGGAGGTCTTTCCGACCCAGGGATCCAACCCAGATCTCCTTCATAGAAGGCAGATTCTTTACCATCTGAGCCACCAGGGAAGCCAGGATGACATTACTTCTACTCTAAATATTCACCGTGGGTTTTGAGCACGAGCCGCCTATTCTCCTTGCTCGGCCCTGCAGTAAGCACACCCCTTGCCTCACCACAAACTGGTGTCAGTAGACTGGCTTTGCTGCATGTGGGCGAGCAGACTCAAGTTTGGTTTGGTGACACCAGGTCACGGATATGAATAGATGTTAACCAGAAAACTTACTATATACAAAAATACCTGTTTCTAAGAGTACAAACTCTCTCCAAAGGTTTCAGATTTAAAGAGTTTCATGGCTTGTTAAAGTGTAAGTGTGTTTAGGAAAACTGGAAAAGGTTACAGATTTGAAACATGAGAGAAAAAAAACAAAACAAAACAGTGGGAATCATTTACAAACTAAAATGCAATCATTTCCTCTCAGTTTTACAGCTCAGAAATCTGTTGTCAATTTTCCTTTAAGCGCACATTACCACTCCAGCAGAACAAAACAGAACCTCGCCTACTTCCTGATCCAGATATTCTGTACTCAAGAGTTGTATGGAGATGGGGAGTGGGGTTCAGAATAAGATGAATCTTGGAATCTGAACCACAGGACTGCTAACTGCACTGTGCCTATTTACTCCTTATTCAGTTAAAACCTAACGTATCTTATTCAGATCCAGAAATTCCACTTGAACAGAGAGCAGTGTGAGGGAAGGAGGCTCTGGCTGAGTCCACCTCCCTGTGGCCAAGAGAGCAGGTCGGGGCGGGAGGTATTCTAAGTTCTTGCTTTAGTACTTGGAAACTTGTAAAATACATGAAAATGAGGTGACTCACCAACAAGAGGGCAGACAGTACATCCAGATGAAGATGGGGCAGATTAATGGGCAGCAAGTGGACAGAACGCTGCAGGAGGCAGAGAAGCTGGACAAGCCAACCCCTGGAGGGGACACCAGGGGACGCACAGCGGGCACCCTAAAGGGGTGCTCAGATGGGACACAGAGTCAAGGAAGCACCCACTTTGTGAGACTCAGAGCTGCTAGGAGCAGGTATGTATTCCAAGATTCCCCTTCCCTGCTCTTTAAATAAAGATGGGAAAGAAGCATCTTCAATTTAGTTCTTGGCTTGAGGCTTGCCTCTTCACAATAATTTATTATATTCTAGTAAACAACGTAGGGGTTAAATACTTGTGTGTGCGCGTGTATGCATCGATGTATCTATACTTTACATGACTTTCCCATAGCAAAGTTCCAGGGCTGTATACTAATGAATGTCAAATTATGGGGAAATGTCTGGCACAGGAGAGAAAATGAGGCAAAAGAGGGAGAAGCTCACATTTTTTGAGTGGGCGAGCCAGCTGAAGGCGGATACTGAATTTCACAGGAAAAACCAGGTAGGCAGCTGGCCACGGGCAAGAACAGCGGCCTCAGCTCCTTGTGAGTCTGTTCATACACCATGTGCCCACATCAACTCCCACCCCACCGGTCCTCTGGACCCTGAAGTCCAGCTCCTGCTGGACTGCTGCTGTGGTCAATCACTTCTTGGCTTATTACATGTTTACAAGACAGAAGGACGGATCTGAGAAAGCAGCGACATGCTTGTCGCCTGCTGGGCGGAACACAGTGACGGCCTCATCAGGACACTTCATTTCTTCTCTAACCTTTGGGAGTGAAGGGCGGACACGAAAGGCTGACCTCGCTAGGATCTCAGTGAGTCACCAGAGAGGAGCGTCTAGGTTATGGGGCACCCAGCCACTTGGTCTGCCTCAGGGTCCACAGGAAGACAGAGAAGGAGAGAGGCAAGCACGGTTATCTAGTGACTAGGAGATGTGACAGCTGATCTGTCAAGGGCTCCCAAGTGGAGGCCAGGCTCTGGAGGAGACTCTTCTATGACGGGCAGTTATTTTGAGGCTGGGTTAAAAGGACAGGGGTGTGTGTGTCTGAGGATGGGTGTGTGTGTGTATGTGTATGTACACGCAGAGGAGCTGGAGGAGCTGACACAAGCGATTTCGCCACCAGTCCCACGTGATGGCAGCACCAGTGTTGACGCCAGCATCTCCAGCTGAAAGCTCCTGACCACCCTGCCCCCGAGGGTCACTGTGCCCTCTGGAGCCTCATTAGACAGGAAGCCGGGCTGGGAGGGTAGAGGAGGGAGGGAAGGTTCCTACAGCCTGGAAGGCAGGGGAAGACGGAAATGTATCTGCATCTCTGTGTACACATCAGAGACAAGTATCCGTGCTGTCAGAAACGAGCTACATTCAGGCACTGAATCTCCCGATGTTGAAGCTGGAGACAGCCAGGACGTGTCCTGTGACAGGTCAGAAGCATCTGTGACTCGGTGTAAGGACGCACCTGTACACAACCTGTAGGGGCAATGGGGGACCAGGGGCAAGATGGGGAGAAAGACCTGTGCCCGTATTTCAGCAAGAGGACAGCTCAGGACCTGCTTGACTGAGAGGCAGGAAACGCTCTAGGACATCAGCCACCAGCCCTTCAGGGACAGAGAATAGCACGCAGGGCAGGAGCATCAGGGTGGGGCCTCCACCCCTCAGGGCTGAACCAGCGCCCCGCCTCCACCCGCTGCTCTGCCTGCATCCTCGTCCCCGCTCCCCCTACATGAAGAATCTCCTCTCCGTCCGCACACACCGGAAGTGTCACGAATCTGAGAACCGAAGCAGGGTCTTGGCTGCTCTGAGCGGTCCGGCCTGACTTAGGTCTGCCACAGTCAATCAGGAAATCATCCTGAAAAAGCAAATTCTTTCTGAAAATTTTATACACCATGAACAAATCCCACGGATTAACGATTTCCAGACATCACCCCCTTCACCTTGGGAGTCATCCAGGCTTTGGGTGGAAGAAAAAGATTTGGGAAAAACAAAAATTAGGAAGACTGTTTTCCGTTATGTTTTTCCCTACCCAGTTTTTCTATTTGAGAATAAAACCTCCTGCACAGTCACTGAATTAATCTCTCCTCCCCCTATTCTCTGTTAAAATTCTTTAGCGTAACACAAACTCTGATAGACAACACCATTTCAATTGCTAGTTGCTGAGGTTTAAGCAAAGCTTTATTATCTGACTATGACAAAAGAGGCTCAGCACAGAAACCTACAAGTTGTGACTGATGTTATACAAGGTAACAGCCAGGGTTACCTTCATTTTCTTGGGCTCCAAAGTCACTGATATACTGACTGCAGGCATGAAATTAAAAGACACTTGCTCCTTGGAAGAAAAGCAATGACAAACAGACAGCATATTAAAAAGCAGGGACATCACTTTGCCGACAAAGGTCCGTCTAGTCAAAGCTATGCTTTTTTCCAGTAGTCATGAACGGATGTGAGAGCTGTGCCATAAAGAAGGCTGAGCACTGAAGAATTGATGCTTTTGAACTGTGGTGTTGGAGAAGACTCTTGAGAGTCCCTTGGACTACAAGGAGATCAAACTAGTCAATCCTGAAGGAAATCAGTCCTGAATATTCATTGGAAGGACGGATTCTGAAGCTGAAGCTCCAATACTTTGGCCACCTGATGCAAAGAGCTGACCACTGGAGAAGATCCTGATGCTGGGAAGGATTGAGGGCAAGAGAAGAAGGGCATAACAGAGATGAGATGACTGGATGGCATCACCAACTTGACAGACATGAGTTTGAGCAAACTCTGGGATGTAGTAAAGGACAGGGAAGCCTGGCATGCTGCGGTCCATGGGGTTGCAAAGAGTCGGATACGACTAAGTGACTGAATGAAAATATTAACCTTCACTATTTACATGTTGTCTGTAGTGGGTTCCCTGCTTCATGAGCAGAGCTGGTTAGATCTGACAAAGGGTACAGATCACAAAGGATAAAACCTTTAGAAAAAGGTCTGCCAATCCCTAAAGCAAACCTATTCCAGGTAACAGGTGAATATAATATCAGAGAGGAAATGCTTACAATCTTCTCAGATTATTTAAGAAGTAAATACTTACAGTTAAAATTTCAATTCATAATGAATATCACTGCTATCAATAGTAATATCAGGGGCTTCCCAGGTGGCACAGTGGTAAAGAATCTGCCTGCCAATGTAGGAGATGCAAGAGACATGGGTTCGATCTCTGGGTCGGGAAGATCCCCTGGAGAAGGGAATGGTAACCCACTCCAGTATTCTTGCCTGGAGAATCCCATGGATAGAGGATCCTGGCGGGCTAGAGACCACGGGGTCACAAAAAGAGTCAGATGTGACTGAACACAAGCACAACAGCGGTTTTGTTGGTTGGTCAGTTGTTTTAAAGAAGCATACAATTTGCCTCCTATCTCCCAATGCCAATAGATTTCTGTAGCTTCTTCCCTTTTCAAAAACTAGTAATATCAACACAAAATAAAACACTGGTTGAACAGCGAACTGGATGTGGCAATGAGTATAACCAGAAAATTCGGAGGGCTGGTGTGTCTCCGGCTTGCTCCCCTCTCACCCACCGTCCCCCGGTTGCCACAGCACACGCAAGCAAGGGTGATTCACCCCGAGGGCAGCCCCAGGCTCGTGGCTTGTCACCTGGCCCAGCACCTGTGGAGGGTGACAGTAAGTCCACCTATCCTTTGGCATTCCTGCCCTCAGAAAGTGAAGCCTGAGATGCTCTGTCCCACTCCACACCAGATGGTCTCTGTGACTCGCCCAGAAGGAACAGCACACAGGAGAGGTGGGCACGTGTGACTTCCGACTGCAGGACCTAAGAGTCGCAGTGGCCCCTTGCCACCTTCTCTTCATCGCTCACTTTGGGTCCATATGGATAGGAACTGAAGGTTCCCGCCAGCGTCTGGCATGGACCGTGAGTGAGTATGCACCCACGTGGGCTCTGGCTGCATCAAGCTTTAAACTACAGACCCAGCTGACATCCTGCCTGCAGCCCAGAGACACTCAGGCAAGAGCTACCAAGCCACGAATCTGCTTCCAGATTCATGACCCGAAGAAAACACTAGATAACAGAGGTGCACTGTTTTTAACGCTGCCAGGTTCTGGGTAACACGTTATGCACAAATAGAGAATTCCAGTAAGACGGATGAACCTAGAGACTATTATACAGAAGGAAGTCATTCATTAATAGAGAAATAGAGATACTCCCTCAGCAGCACCCACAGGGAACCACCGAGAGGTCACCACGTTCACACGACAACCGCCTGGCACACGCCTGCCGTGTTTAGTCGCTCAGTCGTGTCCGCCTCTTTGCGACCCCATGGACTGTAGCCCGCCACTACCTGCCCCTTCCTCTGTGACCCTTGAGTCTCTGGTGCAGATTTGGGTTTTTCTACTGCACCTTGGATAATCATTTTTTTGTTGTTGTTGGAGAAAATCTGTTGTGCAGTATTTGTTTCTGAGCTAATTTTCTGATTTCATTCCATTTTAAACCAAACGATAAAAACCTCAGACTACACTTATGGACTTATTCTGTGTACCTTTGGATCCAGGAGTCAGTGGCAGGAGAGTGGATGGAGAATGTGTATTTTAATTTGTAAAAACGTGAAGTCAAGGATAAACAGCCTGGTTCAATTCTGGAGGATGTCACAGTGTGAACACTAGATTTTAAATAGTGACCCACCAACAAGTGACTATGAGAATGTAAACATTTAAGAGGCTTTCGTTTAATACCCAAAATGCCTTAAGAAAAAGCTGAGTAACTTATTTTATAGTCACATGAAAAGGAACCCAGATAGTGTCAAAGCATTTAGGGCTTGCCGAATCCCTCCTCCAGCAGAAAGTCTATGATTCTAGTCTTGAAACTGAGGAAGAGAGGGAGGTACATGGCCCATGCTATCTTTCAATGAGAGGACATGAAGTCTCACTAACAAGTGGTTTGCCTTAAAACCTGAATTTTCACCAAAAAGAACCAGCCATCTGTTTTGAATATTTTAAAGACTAAGCCTCTATTTGAGCTGTGCTTTGATCTCCTAGGATAATAGGAAGACAGTGATACAGTCCAGCTACACCTCAATCAAGTGTGTGCATTTAATTCATCCCAGAAACTCCGACCGCCAGGCCCAGCTGCAAGCTTCAACCTCGTCATCACAGGACCAGGAGGAAGGACAGAGACATCAAGGGGGAATGGCTTTTTTGTTTTGGTTGATGATGCATTTTTGGGTTCAAGAAAATAGTCCTTTAACCCAAAACAGACAGTAATCCTAAAGACAGAAAGAAATATATAGAAAATAACAAATTAGGGAGAAGTTGAGGACAAGTTAATGAAAGAAATACTGCAGAACCCTATTGTAACACACTGTTGTTTAATAGCTCAGATAAGATGCGAGTCAGATCACATCCTCCAAAACATAACTCTATAAAATAAAAACGTGAAGTAATAGGCAAGCACGAGGGCTGTCTCCTGGAACTGGTATTAAAAGGGGACTCGTCACATGCTAGCGGAGGGGTAGGTGAGAAATTTGACAGTGTAGCCTAGACGGGACCCCCCGCCAAGTGAACTGTGCCAGATCCCAGGATGACCTGTCAGGGCACAGAGCTGTTGTTCAGTCGCTAGGTCATGTTCGACTCTGCGACCCTATGGACCGCAGCCCGCTAGGTTTCCCTGTTCTTCACTGTCTCCCACAGTTTACTCAAACTTAACGTCCACTGAGTCAGTGATGCCATCCTCTGTCGCCCCCTTCTCCAGCCCTCAATCTTTCCCAGCCTCAGGGTCTTTTCAGGGAACAGAGTAAATTAAAAGTTTAAAAATACCTACTACACATGGATGAAACTTCCAATACATGCAACTTTTATTTAGGGCAAAAGCTTCCCAGTTTTTTCTTTCAAAAACTATTGAGCTCCGCAGGGTCTGCCCAGAGGACTGTGAAAAACAGTTAGGATGTGAAGGATTTTATTTTGCATGAAGTACAAGGATATTTTTATTATCCAGGGAGAATGTCACAAATAAGGCCACAAACAGGAAGAAGAGGGCACATCCTCATTAGTCAAATGCTCCTAATTGTTAAGGAACCATGTTCCAGAGATGTTTAAAACACCGCAATTTTCAGTTTAAGAAATAAATCAAGTAAGTCGCAGGACGTCACCTTAAATCATTCAGCAGAAACTATAAAAATGTAGGGGGGAACCTGTGGAACACTGTATAGTGTGTCTTAAAACTACACTGAAAGGTCTCTCCCCCGAGTATTTATAACTCGATCACCTGGCCCGAGAGGCCCCAGCCTCACTGAGCTCACATGATCACCAAGTCCCTCAAGAATTACTCAGAGCCTCTGTGTCGAGGCAGCCTGCAAACTATCCTCAGGTGAGAAAACTTCAGCAGGAAAAGGCGCCTGCCACTGTGGTTGAGGGGTCCGACTTAAGGTCTGCAGCTGACCTCCCGCAGGGACACCTGGTGGAGGAAGGGTCTACACGGCTGCTCAGGCAGGACGGGTGATGCCATCAACAACTCAGAGATTCTGAACAGAAGACGTTTCTCTTGCTGCACGAAAAATGAATTACTAGGACTGTGCATGACTTGTGCAGTGAGAGGAATGTTACTGTATCAGGAGAGAGGAGAAATCTATGAAGTAAACGGCAGCATCAGAGGATCCTGTGACCCCTAGAGGGTTTTAAGCACTATCGCTGCCAATATCACATGGCCCTTGACTGAACACTTCCCGGGTGCTGGGCCAGGGCTAAGGGCACTGAGAACGTTTGTGCTTGTAACCCCACCAGGACCTTCGCTGTAAGTTTCATCACTGCCCTGACGCTTGGGGGAGAGGTGAAGTGACTTGAGGGAAATTCCACAGCTACCGAGTTCAAATTAGTTTGAGAGGCAAAGCATGTTATTTAACACCAAACTAAACAGCCATAAAATAATATACCTGCCATACAAGGGACACAAAAGAAAACATGTTTTGTCAGTTTCACAGGTGGGATATAACAGAGAAACTACAAAAGGCAGGATAAATAAAATCAGAAATGAAAAAAAGAAGGACTTCCCTGTTGGGCCAGTGGTTCAGACTCTGCGCTCCCAACGCAAGGGGCCTGGCCTGGATCCCTGGTCAGGGCACTAGATCCTAAATGCCCCAACAATGAGCTCATATGCTGCTATTAAAGATCCCCAGGCCACAACGAAGATGGAGGAGCTCAAATGCTGCACTTAAGACCTGGCTAAGCTAAACACGTAAGTAAATATTAAAAAAAAAAAAAAAAAGAAAAGAAATGAGAGAAGAGACGTTATAACTGATACTAAATACAAGAATTATGAGGCTACTATGAACAATTACCTTTCAACAAACTGGACAACCTAGACACGAATTAATTCCTAGAAACATAAAAACTACCACGTCTGTATCATGAAGAAACAGAAAACGTGAACAGACCAATGGCCAGTAAGGGAAACTAAGCAGTAATTAAGAACCTCTCAAGAAATAAAAGGTGAGGACTAGCTTGTTTCACTAGTGAATTCTAAGAAACATTTCAAGAAAAATTCACACCAATCTTTTGAAAACTTTTCCCAAAAAATACAAGACCAGAGAACTCTTCCACATTCAGAAGATACCTAAACCAGAAAAAGATGTGGCAAGAAATGAAAATGACATGCCAATATCTCTGCTGAACACAGATGGAAAAGTTCTCAACAAAATGTTAGCAAACTAAATTCAACAACACATTAAAAGGACCGTTTGCCGTGATGAAGTGGGGTTTATTCTAGGGATGCAAGGATGGCCCAACACCTGCACTGAAATCAGTCTGTGTGAAACACTACATGAACGATACGAAGGATCAAAGTCAATAGTCAAAATAGATCAAAACCATCTCAATAGTGCAGAAGAAGCATCTGACAGAATAACATCCACTTACTAAAAAGAAATTGCAAATAGAACTGCCTTATGACCCAGCAATCCCACTGCTGGGCATACACACCGAGGAAACCAGAATAGAAAGAGACACATGTACCCCAATGTTCATTGCAGCACTGTTTATAATAGCCAGGACATGGAAACAACCTAGATGTCCATCAGCAGATGAATGGATAAGAAAGCTGTGGTACATATACACAATGGAGTATTACTCAGCCATTAAAAAGAATACATTTGAATCAGTTCTAATAAGATGGATGAAACTGGAACCAATTATACAGAGTGAAGTAAGCCAGAAAGAAAAACACCAATACAGTATACTAACACATATATATGGAATTTAGAAAGATGGTAATGA